>CM059215.1:35370990-35505990 GCA_030347435.1 Clarias fuscus | reverse complement strand
GTGGATTCCAAATCAAACTCACTATTATGTTCATTAAACCAGTTTGAGATGATTTTGCTTTTTAACAAGTGAATCAGTTGTGGCTCTGAAGGGATGAACATATTCAGCAACGAGCACAAAGTGTCCCATGTAAACACTCCCCACACTTACACCACCTCCACCAGCCTGTAATGTTGACACAAGGCAAGTTGAGTCCTTGGATTCATACCGTTGGTGCTTAATCCTGACCCTACCAATTGCGTCCCTCAGCAGAAATCAAGATCCATTGGAGCAGGCTGCGCTTTTCCGGTCTTTAACTGCTTAGTTTTGGTGAGTCTGCTCCCACTGCAGCTTCATATTCCTGTTCTTGACGTACATAATTTGGGACTCAGTTGTACAGAGTGTACAGAATAATTATCTCCTTCTCTACAGCCTTCATGTCAGCTTGACCAGCCTGCTCGCTCCTCGACGATCTCTCTCATCACCAGAGGGTTTCAATCCACAGAACTGCTGCTGATTCCAAAATCTGCAGTTTTAGAAATACTCAGATCAGCTTATCTGGCTCTAACAGTCATGTGATGGTCAAAATCACTCAGATCACATTTTCCTGATGGTTGATGTGAACAGTAACCGAGGCCACTTGCGTGTACCTGCATCATGGTCCAAGCGTGGCTGATTAGATCAGTGGATGAATACATCGATGTGAAGGACTTTATTTCAGTGAGTGTATTTCACTCAATGCCACATAAGATAAGATCATTAAAAATAAATAAATTATTGATACACAGCAGAGTGTATAAATACAAAGGAAGGGATGAAGCAATAGAACACATTATTTACACTTTCAATCAAGTCAAACTGCACTAGGTAACATAATAGCACAGTTAGGAAAAAAGAGATGTTATTGCTCAGATATCATGAGATAATGTAGCTTTTGTTTAGGATATTGTAACTATATTGTAAAAAAAAAAAAAAAAAGATTAAAAAAAGAAGAAATATAGCAATACAGTTTAACCTCTTTATTATTGGAATGGAGTCGGAGCTTTTCATGTTCAGACATTTCAGTCCCGGTGACATTTGCATAATAAATGCTTTACTGTACAAGACAGTCCAGCAAAACTACGCTTGTCTAGTCATGTGTATACATGGATATCTTTACCCATTTAATGTTTATTGCTTGTTGTCATTTTCCTTTCTTTTTCTCGGTCCACTCTATGATTTATGTTGTGTGTGTGCATAAAACACAATTTATTGTAAACATCGCGAGCATATTAATTACACTGTCTTCAAGAATTGAGCATTTCTTTCCAGCAAAGAGCATTGTTAATTTTAGCACAGTGTTTGGACTGATCAGGACTTAATGAGAAAAACATGAGGCAGTTCATCCTCAGTACTTCATCTCAGTAATGGTAAATATTATTGCAGAGTGCTTTGAAGAGCAATTAAGCATTTCAATATCTAGATGATATCTCTTTCATGATCACATTTTGTTTGTATTAATACTAAAGTCTGCTTACTGAAAAAAGATCACAGGCTTTGAGAAAACTCAGCATGAGGTCAAGGGCCAAAGCCGAGCCCCCGTTTCTCAGAGTGTGCAATGTTTCCCATGCTGAAAGCCAAGCCCTTGTATTAATAGCTGTGCTCCTGGCAGGTAAGCAGCCCCGGGGTCAACCTTGGCTTATAGGCGCCTCTGTGTCACTGCCCTGACCTGCCACAGTTCCTCAGAGATTGTAAATGTCTCCGGCCTCACACCAGCCTGATATCTGATCCACCTCCTGCTGATTCTGGCTCCTATGAGCTCCGGACTTCCTCCCCATCAGGAGCCAGTGGTTCCATTATGGATTGTTCAGCTAGACTGGCGCATCAACCTGCACCTGGACATCCATCTCCTTTACGACACAAAGAATGCAGATTGTTATAGATGTGCTACTCGTTCTTCAAGCGATATTCATAAATACATTATATTTGTGTGTGTTTCATTTTTCCACATTTCTTTGTGGTCTCATCTTTGTATTTTATTCCTTTGGTAAGCATTTGACCATTTTATCATTTCATTTGGTCCCCATTCCATATATTGCTTGGTGTTCTCCTTTCCCTAAAAGTAAGTTATGAGCAGGGATAATGCTATGTGCAGATCCAGCATTGAGAAACATTACTATAGCATGAATCATATGCGTTAGACATATTTTGGTCTGTTTAAGACTAAAGTCTAATATTTAGGTTCATCAGTATTTATGAAAAACTGCAAGAATGAGAGTTAACTGAGGGCATCTCTTGCCCACCTTCAGTCTGTATATTGGATACACACCAACCACCCATGACACCCATGACATTATGAGCACCTACCTAATATTGAGTAGGCCCCCTTTTACCTTCAGCCCTGACCCATCGACACATGGACTCCACTAGATCTCTGAAGGTTCGGTGCTATCTGCCTCCAAGCCTATCAGGGGCCTCCATGGATCAGACTTGTGTTTTCAACACATTCCACAGACGTTCAATTAAATTGAGTTCTCAAACTAATCCTGAACCATTTTGCCGGGTGACAGGACGCATTATCCTGCTGTAAGAAGCCGCTGCCACCAGGGCAGAACTTTTGTGTACTTGGTCAGCAACAATGTTTAGGTAGGTGGTTCATGTCAAAGTAACATCCATATTAGTGTTCATTTTTTCAGCTATTTTCAGTTTTATATGTGATTTATTTTTAAAATAAAATAAGTCACATATATCAAAACATAATTACAACAAAGAGGCTGTAAAACAGGGGGATTATTATGGGATGCCATGATGTGTCTCTTCAGGTTTGTGGTATTTTCCCCAGGATTGTGTTCCCCCACTGTTTCCCCTCCGATATTGCGACGCTTTTTTGCTCCGGTTCAATATGAAGAAAATGGGAACAAATACCGTCTCCTCTCTTTGGCGCGAGTAAAACTGCTGTGTGATGATGAAGAGTTAAAGAAGACGGAGCTTGTAACGTCCCGTCACTGCGCGTGCAAACTCCTCCTGATAGGCCGAGCGCAGCGACGCGGGAAACACCGCCGCTCGTGCCGTGAAGAATGAACAGCGTATCGCAGCGGATTGAGATGAAAATTAAATGTTGATTCAATTCCAGTTTTTTCAATTCAATTTTATTTACATTGCGCTTTTAACAACAGTCATTGTCTCAAAGCAGCTTCACAAAATCAAAATAAAAACATATTTTATTAGTTTAAATTTTTTTTTAACCACATTTTAATCTCATCTTTTTTCATCAACGATATTGCAGCTGTTTATTTCACTGTTTATTGATATCGTGACGTCTCGTCATCGTCTCGTCTTAGTCAGAGTCCTTATTTTCAATGATGAAATGAACACTGATCCACATGATGGGCTGGACCCAAGATTTCACAAGAGAACATTGCCCAAAACATTACACATTACCTTCTTCCCATGGTGCAGCTTGGTGCCATCTCTTGCCTAGCTAAGCGATGCACAGGGCTCAGCATGATCAAGTATTATCGTAAAAAGTATTAACCTTTCCAGCAATGTGAGCTACAGGAGATCTTCAATTGGATCAGACTACGCGGGCCGGCCTTCGCTCTCCACATGCATCAGTAGCCTTGGCCATTTATGACCCTGTCACTGGTTCACCAGTGTTCCTTCCTCTGAACCCTTTTGTCAGCTCCTGACCAGTGCAGACTGGGAACATCCCACAAGAGCTGCTGTTTGGAGATGATCCGCTCCACTCGCCCAGCTATCATCATGCATTTACAGAAACAGTTTCCAGGCCTAACAAGATTTATATTAGTAAAGTATTAGGAGGAGAAACAGTACATGTATGCTCCATGTGAGGCCGGCTGTATGGCATCCCTGTAATATAAAGCAGACACAGTGGCTTTGTTCTTCTAAAACATAAAGGGGACAAGTCAAGCAGAACTCAAAGCAGGAACACAAAGAAGAGCTTCTCAAATCCCCTCTGTCTAACATCACTTGGGCAGAAGAACCAGATTTTGAAGGGGTTCAGATAGTTATTCCTATAATGCTGTATTTTTCAAGCAAACAAACCACAGCCTTGGTTTCTGTGCAGTTGTATTTTTAAACTTCTCCAAAATCATTTGTCTGCTCAGGACCAGAAACGAAGCGAAAACATGGCATGAACATTTCTATTCTATTTTTCTTTTTATCTGCCCATAAATCACAGTGGGGATTAACACTGGGATTATTTCCATCATAATTCACTACTGCACTTCATGAGAGGTGAAAATGAAGTGTGATAAAACTTTCTCATTAGATCATGAATAAAATAGTTTTTTTCCCTTGAACGCGGAACATTAGGCGCAGCCAAACAAGAGACGACACATGCAAATGGACACCACCTGTTGGGCATGGATTTATCCCGTCTGCTGCCTGGCGCTTGCCCGTTCTTACAAATACAAACACATGCCTGCACATTCGTTCTGGCTAGTTGATAGAATCTTCTGCTCTATTTGGTGCTCAAATTTGGATCTTGGTTCATTTCCTGGGCAAGCGGTAAATATGCAGACCCATCATCTCCCCAAACAGGCCTGGAGTGGGTGGAGCCAGCAGCCGTCCAGGCATTGAGCGTGCTCAATAGGACCTGGCAGCTTTCACTGAGGCCACTGAAAAGGTTTTTAAAATGAACTGCAGCCTGATTCATCACTCTAGTTAACCAGGAGTCCTCTTGTTTAGATTCTTCCACTTAACATTGTCACTTTCTCTCAAAACCTTTCCTGAACCAGGTTCAAGTTTGTCCCACTCTTAGTTTTTGCTTTTCTCATAACGAGCTCCAAAAGGGCATTTTTTAAACTCAGGTTTGGTTCATAATTCACCTGCTGTCCCGTTAGAAGGTTTGATGTCGCCTGCCGAGAGTCAAGCAGCTCACATACTGTATATACGAGAGCAGACTACCCTCGTCCAGTGACCGTGGGAAAGACTGTAATACCTAGGTTAACTTTCTCCACATTTGGAGTTATTTAAGGAAAGCATTGTGAGCATCTGGAGCTGATGAAACCAAGTGACTCAGGTGAGCTCTGATGACTGAACATCTCCTTAGGGTTCATAAACGTACCGGTTAATTAAACAGCTCAGGAGGTCTAATCTTCTGTGCTATTGTGTTTTACTCACAAAGAAGCACCTTGTACTGTTCACAAATAGGGAACTAACACCACTCTCACCACCTGGAGACATTATAGACTTTTCCCCCAAAGGGAATAATGCAGGATTAACACCAATGGTCCTGACACATCACACACAGTTACTTATCAGTGGTTTTTGTCTTACATTAGATTAGATTTTACAATTGGAGTGTGTGGAATCATTAGCTGAATTTACACACAGACACACACACACACACACACACACACATACACACACATTCTACTAATAACTGGAATATAATCTCAGAACTGAATTACGTAAACAATCAGTTTGGAACAGAATGTTTGATTTGAATGTTTAATGAGAATGAGAGTAGAGAAACTTGTGATCATCTGTTCAGTAGTTGAACATTATCCATGTAAACACTCATCTCTGTTGTTGGAATAAATATAATCTTTCTGTTGCAGTGTGGGTGTGACATTGGGTGACGTGACCTACAGTCGGTGTTTCTGGGGGAAAATGTTGCCTTCATTCCTGATCATTAAACTCAGTGAGAACAAATCTCTCTCTCTCTCTCTCTCTCTCTCATGCTGTAAATCTTTTCTTCAGACTTTCATCCACAGATGAAGGCAACACTGATCACAAGCATTTATGAAGCTCGACCAATCATGACAACGAGTCTGAAATCTGAGGTCTTCTTCTACTCTTGCTGGTATATTACGAGCAGATGAAAGTAAAAGAATGCTCTGAGCAATAAACACATATCAGATCAGCATCTGTGTAAACAACTAATCAGAATAACAGCTGCATTGAAGAAAACCTGTCCATGTAAATGTGGCTGGTGTCAAAGTTTAAAGGTCTTTGTTTAGCCGCGGAACAAATGACACTAGTGAATGAAGGGAAAGTATTTAAACGGTACTCTAACGGTACACATAAACATTAGCATCTCATTTCCCCCACACATTACAAGCGGTTTCTCTCACTGTACTGTAGGTGTGGACGCCGCTGGGTGACATGTTATTACTGGGTGCAGTCTCAGTCTCATGTTTCCCCTCGCGAGTCCTTCAGACCTTCAGACCTCAGTATAGATCGATAGCATTATTTCCTTTCACGTACATTACAAGGCAATGTGAGATGATCCAGCTTCATGAGATGATCCAGCTTGGTGTGCGAGGATGCTGTGGGAAGATCGCAGGCCGAGTCAGACGGCAGGAATGGAAAGTCCGCGGATTCTATGAAAATAAATCAGAGAAACTTGTCAGCACTGAAAACAAGCCAAGAGTATTCAGCAATCCTCTTAACGGAGCCAGAGACTTTAACTAGATGTTGTTCTGGAGATCGACCACACACAGTAACCCACATGCGTGAGCTCGTAGCCCAGCAGCAGGGAGGTGTTGAGCTTCAGTGTAAGGAGGAATCTGAGAGGAAAATGTTCTGTCATAGCTGATGACCGCACCGTCTACCCTCAACGCATAAATGTTTTCATTTAGATGTCGTCACTCGAGTTATTCAGGCAGACGCTTTAAAACAAGGCTTTTTTTTTTTAAGTTTATTTTTCAGCTTTCTGCGCCAGCTGCTAGACCAGGGTGTGATCCCGAGAGATCATGCGAGTGCAATAAAACATCATGAGATACAGCGTTGGAACACCTCGCTTGTGCCTTCAGCTTAGTTCATTCTTTTTTTAAATGTTTAGTCTCAGGCTTCAAGAGATAATCGTTCCTGCCAGATTTGTGCACAATCCTGGTGATTATGAAAGATGACAGTGTGCTGAGAACATGTGCTACAGTAATAAAAACCCTCAGCGCTACTCATGTGATCTACACGGTTTTACTGGACAACACAGATAATAGCCTCAAATATGAAAAACCTCTCTGTGTGTCACATGTTCCAGCTGGCGTCTCGTGATTGGCCAGACTGATCTGTGTATCAATAACTTCAGCTTCTATTCACCGAGGGTGGCAGAAGGACTACATAAGCCCATGCTTACTCTTCGCCCCTTTCCCACAACCTCCAGGCACCTCTGAGGAAGTCATCCATGCCTAAATGTGCCTCCTTAATCAAAGCCTGAATGTAGAAGTTGTCCTGGAGGTTGGCTGTCGCGGGTATGGCATTAGCAAAGCACATGCTCGCCTTTCAGGCTCCAACAATGAAGTCTATTGTGCTGCTTCAGAGCTGTCTATTGAGATTTAGGACGGGTCTCGGACAGCAAGACAATGCAGGAGCGATGGCAAGGCAGCGCCTAATGAGCGGCGCTGAAACGCAGAGGAAAGGGATCCAAGTCTGGACGCTGGGCCGCATGTACACAGCACAAGATACCAGACAATTTGGACAGTGTCACAAAAGAGTCCTTTCTTTAATCTTGTCAGTCACAACCGTTGCCCTCTCCTAAAGTACTTGTGCTGTAAAATTATTCTGGAGCGCTTTACTGGTCTGCCTTGTATCTAGGGGTATGTGGTAACCATTACAAGCTGTAGCGATTGGCTGGATTTGGCTTTGGATATGAAGTATTAGATCTGGTTTATATCATAAGATGAAGGAGACACACTGGCACTGCATTCCTCTAAAGGAAAAGCAATTAGATTGAAGTAAAAAAAAAAAAAAGTTTCATATATACGATTTGTACTTTTGTTATGGAAACAGTTCGGTTGCTTTTGCTAAGATCCAATTTCAGAAAAACAACACCCTGGCTTTAGAACTTCCATCATTTTAATATTATGATTTAATCTGTATAAAGCCAGCAGGGTTGATTAGTGGTTCCACTGTTCCCTCCACGGTTGGGGGTTCGAATCTCGCTTCTGCTCTGTGTGTGGGGAGTTTGCTTGTTCTCCATATTGTGCTTTGGGCTTTTCCTCCCACGTTCGGTGTACGGTGATTGATATTTGTAAATTGTCCGTAGTGTGTGATTGGGTGTGTGAATTTGAGTGCTTGTACTCTGTGATGAGTTGACATGCCATCCTGGTAGTGCCCCACCTTGTGCACCCTGAGTTCCCTGGGATAGGCTCCAGGCCCACCGTGACCTTACACAGGATGTAAAGTGGTAAAGATGATGGATGGATTTCATCCAGGCAGTCTTTATCTGAATTTGATTAATAACATGTGATATGTTTATGTATATTTGCCCTACCCTGTGTCCTGCTGTTTCAGGCTCAGTTTCTTTTTGCTTGGTTCATTCACTCTGCATATTGTGGCATATAAACTAGAAAATAAAGCTCTTTAGGTCTTCTGGTCTTCTGGTCTTCTGCTATGAAATTCTTACGTGTCTTCTTATTCATCTTTTCCTGGAGCCTAGAAGAATTTGTTCCCATCCCGATCCTGAAAGCTCCATTTTTTTCACTCAGGCTTTGATCTGCCATAGTAACTTAGAGACATTAGCTATGAACTTAGACCTGCAAGCAGTGATTACACCAGCACTTTTAATAACACACAGTTCTTTTCCCAGCTGCCTTACATCATCCTCTATGTGGATCCTGAGAGCCTGGCGAAACTGAATTAGCATGGACCTGCCAAACCTTGTTATCTGGGAAGGCATTCATCAAATGTTAGTGTTAAAAGACTCGTCCTGCTATTTAGTTTTGTCTCTCGGAAAATGACCAAGCTGTTTATAACCTGCCAGGGTGGAGGAGATTCCTTTCTCAGAAGGTTTTATTGTGGCTGTTTACAGTCTAACATCGAGACTAAAGTGTTAATGCAGGAAAAAGCGTTCTGCTTTAAGGGTGCATATAAAAAGTAAAGTTCAGCCACAAGCTCTTTCTGTTTTCCCCCTCTATATGATTAGCCCCTGTCTCAGGCTGGTTAAGAGGGGGATTTAGTTTCTGTAAAGGGGGAGGTTGAGGGCCTTTGTGTGGTGCGTGCCATGCTGTGTGGTGGGTCTCCTTTCTCCCATTCCACAGGAAGACCATTTTTATTGAAATGAAGGCCATCTATCAGAGCCTCCATTCAAGGCCTTAGAAAGGACGTGCTTTAGACGGACCTGTCTATGGGCTGCCCAAACACGCTCATGGCAGATGTATTAAAGAAAGCGCAGGCTGCCCGTCACTAGGTCCTGTGAATGGACTGCCGTCCTCCTGTCGGCTTCAGCTTTATGCTAATTTCCACATTGTGTTGTTGTGATATCGTGCTTCGAGTATGCTATGGACACAACTACTTCACAGTGCCACTAGAGTGACGAACTCTTGGCTCCATGTTAGGGGCAAACTGGCACCAGTGTGTGCCTATCGAATTCATGAATTCACATCTTCAGACTTGAGGGCGTGGATCCTGCCACTTCATCTTAGCGTGCTCCATGACTGCAAGCCATCAATGACTAACTGCTGTCATTAAAGACTGACCACTTCTGGTTCATGCACCATTGAGACTCTGCAAACACTTGACATGCTTAAGCCTTTCATATAACGATGGCCAAAGAGATAAGACCTATGGCCTTTCTCCTGGTGTGAGCAAGACAGAGAGAGGATGAGTGATAGTGTCTGATGTGGGTTTGCGTGTGTGTCTGAGTGTGTGTGTGTATGTGAGAAAGAAAGAGAGATAAAGAGATAAACAATAGAGGCTTGGCTTGGCTTGGATAGCCCTAGGCAAGCCATCTGCCACAGTCAGGGGTTACACAGAGAGAGAGAGAGAGAGAGAGAGAGAGAGAGAGAGAGAGAGGCTGATGGTGTCTTTCCTAAAAGAATGCTGACATGCATGAAGGTCCATGTAATTCCTTCAGAGACATCACCGTGTGCATCAGGGTTCTGCATCCTGTTGGCAAATTCCACATTTCTGAACGTATTTCATTTAAATTGATTAAGTGCCTCGTTGTTTTTTTACATGTTTCTTCAGAACATCTTATCCCACATCATTAGTCTTTCACTGTTTCTTGATGTTTATGAAACTTTCTCTGCTAACAATCTCAGATAAAAGAAACTTAAGCATTAATCCTCTTAATCCTACAGTCAGTGTTTTGGATAACCTCCTCTCTCTCTCTCCCTCTCTCTCTCTCTCTCTCTCTCTGTCTCTCTCTCCAGAATGGCTTTTTGTACTCCCTAAGCTTTTTTTTTTTTTGCATGACTGCAGGAAATTAAGACGTTGTGCTAAAATACAGCCATGGTGTAAAAAAAAAAAAAAAAAATAATAATAATAATAATATATATATATATATATATATATATATATATATTTTTTTTTTTTTTTTTTTTTTAATGGGTGCAGGACTGGGTCTGCAAAAAGAGCGGGAATGTTGTTTTAGGGACCAAGGCAACCCCTTGGGCTCTGATTGGGCCCACTGCTTTTTTCCCTTTACATGCTTCCTCTGGGCAACATAATTCGTAAACATGGTATTAGTTTTCATTGTTATGCTGATGACACACAATTATATGTCTCAGCAAAACCAGATGAGAAAAACCAGTTTGCTAAAATCGAGCAGTGTGTGCAGGATATACGAGATTGGATGTTAATTAATTTTCTTCTGCTTAATCCTGATAAGACAGAAGTTCTGGTCATAGGACCACAAGTAGCTAGAAGTAAGCTTTCTGATCACACTGTAACTTTAGATGGCCTTTCTGTTCCATCAAGTGCAACAGTAAAAGACCTCAGGTGTGATTATAGATTCCAGCCTTTCGTTTGAAGCTCATGTAGATAATATCACCAGGATAGCTTTCTTTCACCTTAGAAATATTGCCAAGATAAGAAACATATTGTCACTAAATGATGCAGAAAAACTAGTTCATGCTTTTATCACCGTCTAGGTTGGACTATTGTAACGCCTTACTGTCTGGTTGTTCAACTAGGTGTATAAACAAGCTTCAGTTAGTACAGAATGCAGCAGCGAGAGTCCTCACTAGAACCAGAAGATACGAGCACATCACCCCTATCTTATCTACACTGCATTGGCTCCCTGTGAAATTTCACATCAATTTTAAGATACTACTTTTGACATTTAAAGCACTAAATGGTCTCGCGCCACAGTATTTGAGTGAACTGTTAGTGTCTTACGATCCGCCACGCCTACTTCCATCAAAGAATGCAGGCTGCCTGTCAGTACCACGTATTATTAAAACTACAGCAGGGGGCGGAGCTTTTTCTTACAAAGCCCCAAAGTTATGGAATAGTCTTCCTATTAATGTTCGGGACTCAGACACAGTCTCAGTGTTTAAGTCTAGGCTAAAAACCTATTTATTTAGCGCAGCATTTTTGTAAATAGATTAACCTTAGGTAAAGGAGCAGATCTGGGGGACTCATGGACGTAGAGTATTCTGGTGAACTGGTATGTTTAGATGCTGTCCTCCCCACTCTCATTGTTCACTCAGGTTTGTTGACGGTGAGGTGATTGGTTGCTTTACATCTCAGTTCCCCCTCATGTCTGTGTTTCCTTCTGGCTCTCCCTTTTAGTTATGCTGTTATAGTTAGTCCTGCCGGAGTCCCTGCTTGCACTTTGCACTAAATATACATTCACCTTATACATGTTGACTGTGACCAGACCTAACTGCCATCTCTCCTTATTTTCTGTTCTCTCCTTTTCTGCTCTCTCCTCTCTCTCTCTCCCTCTCTCTGTCTCTCTGTCGAGCTATACATGTTCGCTCCTGAGTTGCCAGTGATCCAGACCCCTCTGCCCTCTGGACCCGTCTAACCCATCCTGGAGTCCTGCTTCTGGTTGGAGATCTCGTCGCTTGGATGCCCCGTGTGGTCTGCCTGGATTCGTGTGGTGGCTGGGGATGGTTTCCATGAAGACTGTCCTGTCATCGATTGATGCTCTGGGGACCCTGTGACTTCAGTTGTTCGATAGCTCAGGACTGGACTCTCCTACAGTCTACCTGAGCCTCCAGGAACAAACTGGACTCATTTTAATTTTAATTTTAAACACATCTCCTGTTATACTGAACTTCCAGTACACATTATTATGCTGATCAATCCCTGCTCTCCGTTATCACCCAGATGAGGATGGGTTCCCTATTGAGTCTGGTTCCTCTCAAGGTTTCTTCCTATTACCATCTCAGGGAGTTTTTCCTTGCCACCGTCGCCCTCGGCTTGCTCATCAGGGACAATCTTATCATTTTGATTCATGCACATTGCATACAAACTTACTTCTTTTATTGTGTAAAGCTGCTTTGCGACAATGTAAATTGTTAAAAGCGCTATATAAATAAAATTGACTTGACATGACTTGATTGGGCTCTGGGTGACGGCAGTCAAGTAGAGCGACTATAGTGCGTGTGCGCTTCAAGGATGACCTCTGACCCTCTCAGCAGGTGTGTGTGCGCCTGGGTTTTTAATGAAGAGGAGCCTGTTCTAGGCCTCAGCGTGTGTGGAGAGGAGAGGCGGAGGCTGAGAGGGACAGATGTTGTGTAGGGACGTCCCCGGGGGAAAGTGTGCCGCGGCACTAGAGGGAGAGTCATACAATAGAGCAGGGCTCACACAAAACAACACACAATCTATTCAACCCTGTCACCATGGCAACTTAGTGCTGTGACAGCAACACTGAAAGAATGAATGAATGAATGAATGAATGACGTATCAATAGCCTGAATCCCCTCAAAGCCTCAGATTAAGTACCCTTTCCACTGGGCCGCCCTGTGGAGGTCTCAATAGGAAAGTTTGTTTGTTTGTTTGTTTGTTTGTTTGTTTTGACCCCTCAGTTTCTGTAAAGGAAATTATTGGTTTTGTCTAATTAGCAACTCATTGGCACGCTTTAATGTTATTATTATTATTATTATTATTATTATTATTCTACTCAGACTAACTTTTTTGATAAAGAGGTTCTCTGGGGCAAGACGAGGACCCATGGAGACTGCTGCTGTTCCCTGACCCAAGGAAAGGAGCACATGCTGTACAGAGACTGGCACCAGTTGACAGAAAGGCTGAGGAATGTTCTGGCCAGGAACAACTCCACCACGAAAACTGCATCCACTTCAAAGCTTCGAGGCTCTGCAGACACAAGACAAGCATGAAAGACACAGCTTGTTGTCTGGACTGTTTACCCGAAGATGGCTTCTGTGGAATGTGAGATTAGACTATGCGTGTTGCTCAGAGCTGTACTGGAAGTGTCTGAGTACAAGGCGTGCAGGAGTAAAGAATGATTCCACAGGGAACACAGTCAATTGAATACCGTTAATTATTCAATATAAAACTGACATGAGGCCGTCGGTGTGGTTGAAATCCTTTACGAACCTCAAAGTCACATACAAAGCACTTCTAACTTGTAACGAAACAAGTTTGTTGTATGGTTTGTTGTACATTAATTCTCGCTGCTAATAGTGTGTGTGTTCCCTGGGACGATGAGACTAGATGGAGCATGCGCATAGAGCATGACTGTGATTATGCAATACTGGTTACACCGTGTGCATCGTGAAGCATGTCTTTTAATGTTCTTTTATATTCTTTTAATCAGAATATAAATGTAGGCGGCGCGGTGGTGTAGTGATTAGCACTGTCGCCTTGCACCTCCAGGGTCCGGGTTCGATTCCTGGCCAGGTTCGATTTCCGTCTCCCATAATGTCAGTGCGGTTACCTGAGTGTGTGTGTGATAATGTCACGCTTAACGCGGATAATCAGATGACTGAGAAAACATCACAAGGTGCTGAATGGCAAGTTTCATTATAACTTGAAGTTTGGATAAAATCAGAGCTGTGTGACCTTCAAGGGTCGAAAATGATTTTTATAAGAACACATTAGATGTAAGACGTGTGAGCGGTGGGCGCATGAGGATAGAAAGAGAAGCAAGTAAGAATAGCAATGGAAATAGATGGTGGATGGGGTCAAAGTTGTTCCAGGAAAAGCGATACATTGGGAAGGAAAGGGAAAAAGAAACACTGCCTCAGATTGTCTGTGTATTTATCTGCATGACCTCAGCTACCCTACACATTTGTCCGGTTTTCGCATACTTTGCCAAAGGTCTCATCACCCACCCAGTGGGTCAGCAGGCAGGCCGCTCACAGCATCACATCTGTCAGTGCATGGTATGAGAGTGCTCTCTGGGACCCTCTGTCCAGGCTGCCTCGGGTCAAAGGGGACACTGTGTGAAGAACGTCTCGGGTTACTTGGCTGTAACCCTGTTCCCTGATAAAGCGGGAACGAGATGCTGCGTGAAAACGCTATGGGAACATCTCTTTGTTGCCCGGTTGTGAAGCCTGTGCATGTCAAAACCGCCGAATACCTTCGGCTTATAACCTCTGCCAGGCATGACGTCACAGAATAAGGTGCACCTGCAGGTTATAAATAGGAGTGAACCGGAAACATCCTCAGGTCAATTTTGTCTGAAGGACGTCCAGGGACACCAGCAGTGCGGCATCGGAACTCAACATCTCGTTCCCGCTTTATCAGGGAACAGGGTTACAGCCAAGTAACCCGAGACGTTCCCTTTCAAAAGCTACACTCGATGCTGCGTGAAAACGCTATGGGAACGAGAATACCAACGACGCCGCATTGCAAGTGTCTCGACCCCCAGGTTGTGTAGCGTGTGCGCACAAAGCCGAGGAGGTCTCAGACCTAGCTCTGGGATGCTGACTCAAGGATCCGCGAACCCGGAGTAGCATTGACATCCAGACTATAAAATCTAACAAACGTGTGTGGAGAGGACCAGCCTGCCGCATCACACACCTGCTGCAGGGGGGACGCCTCTTGCCAAGGCAGTCGATGAGGCAATCCCCCTGGTTGAATGAGCCCTGATTCCCAGAGGCAAAGTGTGACCACGCGCCTCATAGGCTAGGGCAATAGCATCTCTCACCCAGTGTGACAAAGTCTGTCTAGTGGCAGCCACCCCCCGGTTGCGACCCCCATGGCAAACAAAGAGCTGCTCTGACTTACGCCACTGGCTAGTGCGTACTGGACACAGTAAGTGAAGTCTTTCCTGCTCCGGAGCTGTGAAAGGCGGCGGACAGAAGGCTTCGAGAACAACTGGGTGCATGGTCGAGAATGGAACCTTGGGAAGATAGTTCGGGTGAGGATGCAGAATAGCTTTGACTAGCCCAGGGGCAAAGTCTAGGCAGGATGGGGTGACTGACAGAGCCTGCAGATCCCCAATCCTCTTCAAAGAAGTAATAGCCATAAGAAAAACCATCTTAAGAGACAGAAGCCTGACAGGCGCTGACTCTAGTGGTTCGAAGGGGGTGTCAGCCAGGCCTTTGAGTACGATAGCTAAGTCCCATGAAGGGACCGTCGCTCTAGTGGGCGGCTTCAACCGTTTAGCTCCACGAATAAAACGGGCAACTAAATGGTGCTTTCCCACAGAAACCCCATCGGTCAGAGCGTGACAAGCCGAAATAGCGGCTACGTACGTTCTGAGAGTACTAGGGCATAAGCCCGAGGACAACTTTTCTTGCAGAAACTCCAGCACTGAAACAATCTGGCAGTGAACTGGGTCTACATGTCTTGCCATGTACCAATTTTCAAATACATTCCATTTGAGGGCATAAGTTCTTCTAGTGGAGGGAGCCCTGGCACTTAAAATGGTTTCAATTACGCTGGCTGAAAAACCAGCATGTCTTAGTTGGTCCCCCTCAGGGGCCAAATGTGAAGGTTCCAGAGCTCGGGCCGGGGATGAAGTATTGTCCCCTGTGCCTGAGACAGAAGATCCCTCCTCACTGGAATCACCCAGGGTGAGCCGTCGAGGAGAGATATTAGATCCGAGAACCACAGAGAGTAGTAAAGGGGGCATTGTGCTGTGTCTTGTGAGGCAAAGAGGTCCACCTCTGCTACGTAAAATCTTTCCCAGATTTGACTGACTATTTCGGGGTGGAAATTCCATTCCCCATGTTTTACAGCTTGTCTGAATAGCAAGTCTGCTCCTACATTCATATGCCCTGGAATGTATATCGCCCTGAGGGACAGGAACTTGTCCTGTGCCCAAAGCAGAACCTGGTGCGCTAGCTTGTTCAAGCGGCGCGAGCGCAGACCACCCTGGCGATTTATGTACGAGACTACCGCAGTGCTGTCCACCCACACTAGGACATGGTAGCCTCTCAACTGCTGGAGGAAGTGTTTCAGGGCCAGAAACAGAGCCATCATTTTGAGGCAATTGATGTGCCATGCGAGAAGATGACCTCTCCAGCTCCCTTGTGCTGGACGGCCATCCAAGACCGCACCCCAGCCCGTGAGGGAAGCGTCTGTCGTTAGTCAAGTCAAGTCAAGTCAATTTTATTTATATAGCGCTTTTAACAATTGACATTGTCGCAAAGCAGCTTTACACAATAAAAGAAGTAAGTTTGTATGCAATGTGTATGAATCAAAATAATAAGATTGTCCCTGATGAGCAAGCCGAGGGCGACGGTGGCAAGGAAAAACTCCCTGAGATGGTAATAGGAAGAAACCTTGAGAGGAACCAGACTCAACAGGGAACCCATCCTCATCTGGGTAATAACGGATAGCAGAGATTGATCAGCATAATAATGTGTACTGGAAGTTCAGTATAACAGGAGATGTGTTTAAAATTAAAATTAAAAGGAGTCCAGTTTGTTCCTGGAGGCTCAGGTAGACTGTAGGAGATTCCAGTCCTGAGCTATCGAACAACTGAAGTCACAGGTCCCCAGAGCATCAATCGATGACAGGACAGTCTTCATGGAAACCATCCTAGGCCACCACACGAATCCAGGCAGACCACACAGGGCATCCATGCGACGACATGATGCTAAAGTGGGACCCAAAGTCAGAAACCGGGGTCTGAACCACATAGAAAGGGTACGAAGCCCCCGGCGCGTAACCCTTATTAGCCTCTGGGGGTTGGCCCTTGAATGAAACCCCCTGGCTCTTAGCCACAGCTGAAACGCTCTCATGTGCAGAAGGCCCAAAGGTATCACCGTGGACGCAGCTGCCATGAGGCCTAAAGATTTCTGAAAGTGATGAACAGTGACCTTCTGGCCTAGCTTGATTTCCTTCAGGGTGTTGAGAATGGATTCGACATGAGCAGGAGACAGCTGTGCCCGCATTGTGACCGAATCCCATGTGACACCCAAATATGTTGTCTTCTGAACAGGAAGGAGAACGCTCTTTGTGGCGTTGAGTCTCAATCCTAAAGAATGAAGATGGGCTAGGACGACATCCCGATGTCGAAGCGCTAGCTCCTGAGACTGGGCCAGAAACAGCCAGTTGTCTATGTAATTCAAAATACGGATGCCCTGGAGTCGTAAAGGAGCCAGAGCTGCATCCATGCATTTTGTATATGTGCGGGGTGACAGAGCTAGGCCAAATGGAAGGACCCGATACTGGTAAGCTTCGCCCCCGAAAGCGAACCTCAGGAACTTCCTGTGTTGTGGCAATATTTCTATATGGAAATATACGTCCTTGAGATCGATTGTCACAAACCAATCCTCTGGTTGGATTTGAGAAACAATCATTTTGACAGTCAGCATTTTGAATCTGGATCTCCTGAGATAGCGGTTCAAGCCGCGAAGATCCAAGATCGGACACGACCCCCCATCTCTCTTCGGCACCAAAAAGTACCGACTGTAGTAGCCTGACTCTCTGTCTGGGAGGGGAACATGTTCTATGGCCCCTTTGCCCAGCAGAGTCTGTAATTCCTGGTCCAGCAGATGTGCTCGATCCGGTTTCACGGAAGTGGAGACCACGCCGTTGAAACGCGGAGGACGATGTGCAAACTGAATCCTGTAGCCTGCAGCTACAGTCCTTTGTACCCAAGGAGATACGCCTGGCAGTAGTTTCCACGCTGCCAGCTTCTCCGAAAGGGGCACAAGCTTTGACACTTCGGCTGGATGGGGTGGTGTTAGGTGTTGGGTATCCTGAAGTGTGGCAGGAGATGCCCGAGCACCCAACTTTTCGTTGAAGACCGGCGCTCCCCGAAACACCAGTGGTGGGGGGGATTGAACACCGGCCTCCTGGGAGTTGGGGAAGACACCCCCATGGCCCCAGGCGCACGAGCCTCAGGGCTTCCTCTTTGAAGGGAGGAACCTCCTCAGATCCGGTCTTTTTGAGGCAGATTGAGAAGAGCGGCGAGCCCCACCCCAGTCTTTACGAGGTTGTGCGCGGCTGGTCACGCTCTCCTTCTGCACCTCACGCCTGATAGGGGCCAGACCTGGCCGGGGCCAGGTGGCCGACGGTCCCGGTTCTTGAGCACGGCGGGGAAGGAACCTCCCAAAAGCCTGTTCATATAGCTTCACCTCCCAAAACCTAGTGGCGACGGAATTAACAGCGTCGCCAAAGAGGCCGGAAGGCGAGACGGGGGCATCAAGAAGGACAGCACGATCCTTATCCTTGATGCCCGTGAGGTTCAGCCACAGATACCTCTCTGTGGATACCATGGCAGCCATAGAACGGCCCACAGCATGGGCCGTCTGCTTGGTTGCACGGAGAGACAGGTCTGTGGCTCGGTGCAGCTCTGCAAACGCCCTGTCATCAATAACCCCGCCAGTGTTCAGGTCCTTCAGCCTGGTAGGCCTTCAAAACCGCCATGGTGTGCAGTGAAGCGCCAGCCTGACCTGCTGCCTGAAAAGCTTTCCCCACCAAAGCAGATGTCAATCTACACGGCTAGGGGAGAGTAGGCTTTTTCAGGGAAGATGATGTCCCAGGAGAGAGATAGCCCGCAAGTGTCTCTTCTATCTGGGGCATCATCATATAACCACGTGCTTTCGCATCAACGATATTCGAATAAGTCGAAGCCGATGGCACAAAAACACACGATGAATACGGCTTGCTCCATGAAAGAGTTAATTCATCATGGAGGTCACCAAAGAAGGGGAGAGAGAGACGTTGAGGCTCCTCCCCCTGGCCATCCGACAGAAACCTGTCGTCCAATCTCGAGCGCTTGGGGGAATCTCGCTTCTGCGGCCAGTTGATATGCAATCGCTCGACCGCACGCGTTATAACCTCTAATAATTCCTCATAAGCTCTGTCAGCACTGGAGGAGCGTTGTGAGGAAGCTACTTCCATGGAAGCAAGAGAGGAGGATTCTTCCGCTCCTTCACAAGAAGCGCCGGATCGCGCTTGCAAAGCGGAAGCTAAAACTTCCTGATCCGGGGAGAAAGCGCGAGAGAAAGAGGAAATTCCGTCTCGTGCGCATCTGCCAGATCAGCACGCGAGCCCCAGGAATGCGCCGCGGCTCGCGGTTTCTCTTTGAAGAAAGCGAGCCGCGTGTGAAGCACCTTAATAGCCCGAGGCGAGCGTGTTCTTCCCCCAGGCACTGGAGACAAAATTCATGGAGGTCGCCCTCCGAAAGAGATCTATCGTACGGAGGCACGCATCTCTTAAGCAACTCCGCCATATCGGTGAGTTAATGCTGTTATTTTTGCTTTTGCTTTTGTTATGGCTTGCACATGCACACGCAAACACAAAGCGGTCCTGAAGACAAAAAGATCTGAGGATGTTTCCGGTTTACTCCTATTTATAACCTGCAGGTGCACCTTATTCGGTGACGTCCTGCCTGACAGAGGTTATAAGCCGGGGTATTCGGCGGTTTTGACATGCACAGGCTTCACAGCCGGAGAACAAAGAGATGTTCCCATAGCGTTTTCACGCAGCATCGAGTGTAGCTTTTGAAAGGGAACAGCATCGGTCAGGCCTAGTGAATACAAAGGGTTTGAACTTGAGCGAAAGCGTGGGTCAGTTCACGCCTTCATGCCCTGAATCAGCAGAGCAGGCTTTTCTCCAGAGTTCAACAGGATCGCTTTCAAGATTTCTACCTCGAAAAGTGAACGCCGTGAAGCATTTAGAGAAATGGAGAGGGCTGCAGCTGTCGAGACGGCGTCCTGCAGAGAGCGATGTGATGGACGAGTTCAGGGAAGTCTGAACCCTCACCTTTTTTGAACCAGCGTTCTCATTTCCATCAGCTTTCTCAGGAGACCAAGGCATCGAGTGGAACTGGATCGTACTGGCACCCTGCTGCTGACAGATGCTTTTACAGTCTCATTTAGACATATATTGTGTGCTTTGGGGAATCTTCTCCTGTTCTATGAGCTGTAACTGTATGTGCTTGGTGAGAGTAGATAAATGACATAGTGCAGAGTTCCAGTGTAATTGAGTTTACATGCCAAATCGTAGACGGAGGGGTTTTTGGCGAGGCTGCGTGGCTTTCAGGGTGGCCACTTAGTCTGAAATGCACAGACCTTCAGAATACGCACTTTATATTTTACAGTCAAACTATAAAATAAATTTGGGCCATGTTTTTAATCTTCAAATGAAGAGAAAGACGACAGGCAAAAAAAAAAAAAAAAACTGAAAATAATGACTGAAGAGTGAAATTTCCATTCCTGTTATGATTGCAGGTTGGCTGAGTTTAAGGTTTTCTTCCACTAACTGAAACATAAGCGTGTGTACGGTAGGAAATTCACCAGTCGGAGTAAAATCAACTGAATCACTGACTATAATCTTTAATGTTCCAAGCTTGTGTGCTAGTCTTGAAATGGTTTCTTCGACAATAGACATAGGCTGGAGGTCAGAAGGGCCTTTTGGATTAGTTACCAAGTGGCAGCTGCAGCCAGTGGCGCTGTTATATGAGACACTCCATGGCCACTTCGTGAACTTTGACTTTATGGAGAAGCATAAACTCACTCCTCCTACAGAGTCAGTGGAAAGTAAGACTTATGTGGCTTTCCTGGGGAAAAAATGATACTACAAGATTGTAGATTTGTAGATTATGAATTATGGACTGAGTTTACTACTGACTGAGCCATGGAGGTATATAACTATAAAAATATAATAGTGCCAACACGACCCAAAATCTGAGCGAGTGTTGGTAATATTATTACTAAACTAAAAGTTCATGTTTACTCTGTGTTTGCATGGGAATTATAGTTCTCTCTTTTCTTGGGGTGAAACTTTACTGTCACATATATATATAAATAATAAAATACTGTTTTCTTAAACTAGTCCAGCGCTCATGAAGTGTACAGTATACACAGATTATTTTACTTTTGAGTGCCTATGAGAGATCTAAAGCAAAATTACACACGATCATGGCGAAATCTTTTATAAGCCTCCATATAAAATCAAAACATTAGAGAAAAAAAAGCAAAACAAAAGCAACGTACATTCCTCTTCTTCCTGTTTTTGATTTAAGGCCAATGCAAACAAAGGGGTCTTATCTATATTATTGTTAAGCCACTGCGCTTAGAGAAGAGGTTGTTCCATGAACTGTCTGTTTAGCACAAAAGTAAAAACCCCTCATCCTGTCCATCCAGAGACATGAGACACAGAACAATGCCTGCAGGTCATGCCACCTACAGGAAGCTCCTCGGGTGTGTTTGTTATCAACCTGTCTGAATATTTCTCCTCTGACCTGCGAGTCTTCAGTACGGGAATACCCACTGCTCGTTCAGCTCCACCTCTTCATTTCCTCCCACCAAACCCGGGACGCAGAGACACAAGGATCATTTCTGTTCACAATATCAACTGTCTATCAACATAATCACAAATGAACTGAGTCTGCTTTTCTAACATTGTGATAATGATGATAAACTTTTACTGGTCCATGTAGAGGAAGCGCTTGGACTCGCAAGAAGAGAAAAAAGTCCAAGCTATGCTACGCAAGAATAAAATAAGAAAGAAAGAAAATGAAATAACTAAACATTAATAAATTAACACTGCTAAATCAAATGTAAAATTTAAAGAGCATCCAAGGTCGTTCAGTTAGGACACTGCGCACACGTGAACCCAAAGCAGGGACGCCTTTAATTCATAAACTTGAATGGTCTGATGAAACGTCTATGTTTATTGAACGCAGCCCTGCTTCACTATCACATGTGGCTTGTGCTCTCGTACCAGGCAGGCAGACGCAGGAGCGAGAGAGTCTATCAAAGGATTGAAGATTGCTGCTTGCCTTTTAGTTTTTACTTTTATTTGTTTACTTGTTTGTTGTACTTGGTCACTGCTGGTGACTGTCTGACTGTCACAAAATCAAAGCAATAGGATCTGGAGCCATGCTTGTATAACATTACCTTTATGAACTTTCCCTTAGTTTTCAGCTGGTAAAGACCCCACTGTGTGTAATACACATGTCTTCTGTTGTGTGTTTTTGTTGACAATGCCAGTGTGAACCAGAACTTTATACCAGCAACTAAATCTAATGTATCATTTTATGCTTTGGTCCGAACCAGGAGAACCGAACTATGGGCTGTAGATTCATGTCTTCTGAACAGGATCACGAGTGTTATTTATTAGATTACTGCTGCTTCTTGGCCAACATTATGGAACTGTTGATCACATCCATTTGTTGAATAAGTCCTGTTTGGCATAAATGTAGGAAAAGTGTCCTTGAGGAGCCATTTTACCTTTCTGCAATAATCATTAAATAACTAAATTTTCCAGCTTTCTAAATGTACCTAAGGGCATTGTAATGTAAGTTCTATCTTGGATTGTACGTCTACATCACTACAGCCAAAGTATTTATTATGTAGCTAGATTTACTAAGCGTTGAATTGGACTCATGGTGACCAGGCCATTGTTCCATCGGTCTCTGCTTTCACTATTACATCATGTTTCATTTTGCTGCGCAAATTACTAAAAGCATTAGGATCAGAAAGTCCTGCATCTTGAACAAATAAAACATCTTGCATTTCATCATTTAAATTTGCGGGTATAAGAACTTTTTTTGTTTCTTTGTGTAAAACAGCATTCTTTAAAGTCGCTATTTGGTCAAACATTTGTGAGCACCTGAACTTCCCACCTATACATGACTCTTCCACCAGCTCAAAATTGGAATCACACAATTCTATAGAAAGTCTTTGTTTCTCCCGCCTTGTAATTTTCCATATGGAACTGAGAGATCCGAATCTGATCCGGCACAAGGGACATTGGAACACCAACTGCACCCAGACCTCCTTAGTGAACTTCAGAGCCTGACCTCACTAATGATCTTGTAGCTGAATGAACCCAACAGCCGTACTTTGAAAATTTAGTTGAAAAGGGGATTTTCAACAAACACATACACATGTGGATAAAATTGTTGGTACCCTTCGGTCAATGAAAGAAAAACTCACAATGGTCACAGAAATAACTTTAATCTGACAAAAGTAATCATTTTAAAAAAATCTATGAATGTTAACCAATGAAAGTCAGACATTGCTTTTCAACCATGCTTCAACAGAATTATTAAAGAAAATGAACTCATTGAAGTCATGGAACAGGCCTGGACAAAAATGATGGTACCCCTAACGTAATAGTTTGTTGCACAACCTTTTGAGGCAATCACTGCAATCAAACGATTCCTGTAACTGTCAATGAGACTTCTGCACCTCTCTGCAGGTATTTTGGCCCACTCCTCATGAGCAAGCTGCTCCAGTTGTTTCCGGTTTGAAGGGAGCCTTTTCCAGACAGCATGTTTCAGCTCCTTCCAAAGATGCTCAATAGGATTGAGGTCAGGGCTCATAGAAGGCCACTTTAGAATAGTCCAATGTTTTCCTCTTAGCCATTCTTGGGTGTTTTTAGCTGTGTGTTTTGGGTCATTGTCCTGTTGCGAGACCCATGACCTGCGACTGAGACCCAGCTTTCTGACACTGGCCAGCACATTTCTCTCTAGAATCCCTTGATAGTCTTGAGATTTCATTGTACCCTGCACAGATTCAAGACACCCTGTCCCAGATGCAGCAAAGCAGCCCCAGAACATAACAGAGCCTCCTCCATGTTTCACAGTAGGGACAGTGTTCTTTTCTTCATATGCTTCATTTTTCTGTCTGTGAACATAGAGCTGATGTGCCTTGGCAAAAAGTTCCATTTTTGTCTCATCTGTCCATAGGACATTCTCCCAGAAGCTTTGTGGCTTGTCAAAATGTAGTTTGGCATATTCCAGTCTGGCTTTTTTATGATTTGTTTTCAACAATGGTGTCCTCCTTGGTCGTCTCCCATGTAGTCCACTTTGGCTCAAACAACGACGGATGGTGCGATCTGACACTGATGTTCCTTGAGCATGAAGTTCACCTTGGATCTCTTTAGAAGTCTTTCTGGCCTCTTTTGTTACCATTCGGATTATCCGCCTCTTTGATTCGTCATCAATTTTCCTCCTGCGGCCACGTCCAGGGAGGTCGGCTACAGTCCCATGGATCTTAAATTTCTGAATAATATGTGCAACTGTAGTCACAGGAACATCTAGCTGCTTGGAAATGGTCTTATAGCCTTTACCTTTAACATGCTTGTCTATAATTTTCTTTAGAATCTCCTGAGACAACTCTTTCCTTCGCTTCCTCTGGTCCATGTTGAGTGTGGTACATACCATGTCACCAAACAACACAGTGACTACCTGGAGCCCTATATATAGGCCCACTGACTGATTACAAGATTGTAGACACCTGTGATGCTAATTAGTGGACACACCTTGAATTAACATGTCCCTTTGGTCACATTATTTTCAGTATTTTCTAGGGGTACCATCATTTTTGTCCAGGCCTGTTCCATGAGTTTATTTTTTTAAATAATTCTGTTGAAGCATGGTTGAAAAGCAATGTCTGACTTTCATTGGTTAACATTCATAGAATTCTTATTTATTATTACTTTTGTCAGATTGAAGTTATTTCTGTGACCATTGTGAGTTTTTCTTTCATTGACCGAAGGGTACCAACAATTTTGTCCACGTGTGTATGGGTGTAATGTTCATGCTTTTAGTGGTGTAAGGTACACAGTATGCATTCATTTCTCATCAGTAGCTCTTTATTCAGGATTGTTGTGGATCCAGCACCAATCCCAGGAACATGTGGAACATACGGGACATCAGTCCATCGCAGAAGGCCTTCACACTCACAAATACTAATGTACACAAACACACACACACACACACACACACACACACACACACACCACACACACACACACACACACACACACACACACACACACACACACACACACACACACACACATGTTGAATTCACCCTAGAGTACCTAAAACGTTGGTATGGCCTTATTGGTCCAGTGGTCGACTTCTCAGGACATCTGATGTAAAAGCTGTTGAACTGTGTGCAGATTGGAGGGTCCCATGTGGTGAGACCCTAACAGAAGGAGCCAAAAGAACAACAAACTCCAGAGTAGGTGAAAGGTGAAGGAAGTGAGAAGAAGTCAGGAAACCCACAATAAAGAAGACAAGAACATGTAAAGCAGTATACAGGCAGTAACTCAGGATGAAAATGTGGGTCAGAATTGCACCATCAGCGTCACTGTACCGCCAACCCGTCCTACCACCATGTGAGGGACATTGAAGTCAAACTCGTAAATGAAGGTGTAAAACCATTTAGAGAAGACTTCAAGCACAGTATGGTGTGGTGACTCTCGCGGTAAAACATTTGAACGGTGCAAATGTTTAAAAGAAGGTTGTTCATCTGCTCATCTGTTCATCTGTTCATCTGCTCATCTGTTCATCTGTTCATCTGTTCATCTGTTCATCTGCTCCCTGCAGTCGCTCCCGTCAACATTCATTGAGTGTAACGCCTGATCATTAAAAATCACTAAAACCAATAACACGCTGCAGGAACTCAGCTGGGAGTTATTGGCACGCGGCGTAACCCCCTACAGTCCTGACCTCGCTCCAAGACATTTCCCCATGTTTGGTCCATTAAAGGAGTTCCTGGGAGGCCGGCGTTTCAGACGTGAATCAGACAGACAGTTCGATCAGGGTGTCCAGGCTCTAGTGAGACACTGGGAATAAGTGCATTAGTGTATCAGGGGATTATATAGAGAAATAAAGGGAGTGTTTACTCTCAGCACTGTGTTCTGTAATTCTGTACAGTCAAAAGTCCCGGTTTGACTTGAACACCTCTCATAGAATGAAATGTGTAGTGAGTATAGACAAATATTTCACCCCTCATTTGTTTATGTAGAATAAAAATGCTCTTTGCCAGATATAAATGTGAGATGTACGTGTGAGATATAAGTGTGAGATATAAGTGTGAGATATAAGTGTGAGATATAAGTGTGAGATATAAGTGTTAGACGGAGGCCAGAATGAAGAGTCTCAGTTGTTTGTGTGTTCAACCTGCACGTAGCCTCACTGTATTGTTCAGTGTTCTCTAACCAAGCCTTGTATACACTGTATAACAATTATAACTCAATCTCAGCATTAAAGCGTGTGGTAATTATACCACGTCGTTGTGATGAACAACGCCACATCACGACTGAAATGCAGCGCCTCAACATTAATGAGCCACAGGGGAAATAACACGTATTGAGTTGTGAAATGCCTTCAAATAAACCCGTCTTCCTAAATTAATATGACATACAGTATACAGTATGTAGCAGTTCTTTCTCCCACCAGAGTCAATATAGTTTCTCTGCAGGGGACAATCACATTTTAACAAAACACACTCCTCAGGAGTCCTAATCAGTCATGTACGCCATGCTTGTCTTTGAATCCAGGAAAGAAAAAAGTCTTCTCTAACCTGAGGTCCTATGGTGTCCTATGGTGTCCTTTGGTGTACCTCTTACTGATGAACTCTGACGATCCTCCTCCACACTTCCTGGAATCATACATACTATCTCTCTATCACACCACACATTAGCATCATTTCCCAATTATGCCAATGATCAACTCAATCCTCAGGGTAGGACCTGTGAAAAGTTCAGGTCTGCAGATTCTATCAGTCGTGTGTCTGCAGTTATACGGGGGAAAGCTGTCTGAGGTTATTTCCACTGGCTGTGTGCCATGCAAGATATAAATCTGCCTCTTAAGGCTGGAAATGAATAATTGCCTGTCACTTACTTAAAACCTCTGATTAATCAAATCAAAATCTCCAGGAAGGAGAGTGTGTGTTGGTGTGCTCACGATTTAGTTAACGAAAAATGACTGGGTGGAAAACAACTAGAAGTGTGTGTGTGTGTATATAAATAGTTTTGTCTTAAAACGACTCCGGTGTGTTAAAATTCACTTATACCACTTCAGCGCTGTTATTTCAGCCAAAGTGAAAATATGAACTAATCCCAGTCAAAATATTCACTTTATCTTTTCTAATTAATATCTATTGGTGCAGGTGTTTGTTTACATTGAGACAGTAGCGCATTAGTAGATGATCCGATCCAGTGTCCGATCCAGTGTCCGATCCAGTGTCCGATCCCGGCCGAGGTGACTCCGAGCCCACTGAAGTGGAAAACACCTGATCACTGACAATCCACAGACAATTCGTCACCAACTGCAGGTTTTGTACAAACTGTGAATTCTAAAGTCAACTTGAGAAGCATTTTGGAATAAACGGTTTGGGAGAATCCGGCATTATGGATGTGACATTTGTGAAATATTTTAAGTAGTAGATATTATTTTAAAAAATAACCATGAAATGATTAAATAAGTGATAATTGCTAACATTTTTTTCTTTTCCTTTCCCTGAAGTTATCAGCAGTTTTTCCTTTTTTCTGGTTTGACGCTCAGCTGTGGACTTTACTGCTTAATTTAAAGTTAAAGTTTATTCAGTAGAACCAGATGTAGTGTAATGATTTTATTTAATGTTATGGTTTGGTAGGAACCCTATATGTTACTTTTTCTCCATGATAAGGTCGAACTTATTGAATTGCTTGAATTTTAGGTAAAACATTATACCAAGATGTTTATACTGTAATATTCACAGTCAGATTGCATGAATTAACCTGCGGATTAATGAGGATTTTACGATATACAGAAAGTACTGTAAGGTTCAGTTAATAACGCGCAGTTAATAATGTTAACTCCAAGCATAAAGTATTTGGCAGACAGGAGGCAGAAAACGTACTTCTGCAAATAATCTAATAATTTGGGCTGATAGAAAGTCTGTCTGCCGTCTGTCTGCCGTCTGTCTGCCGTCTGTGTTAAACACAAATATCAAGCCTCACAATCTCTTCTCTATACAGCTCTGATGAAACAGCTTGAAGATGACCAGAGGTTGTTTTTCTTTTCTTTTATCTGTATTAGAGTGTTATTGTGTATTTAAACCTCATACCAGCTTTGGTTCTTCTAGTACTTCAGCTTTTACGGTCTAAATAAAGTTGAAGAGTTCTCCCATTCTACAGTGACAGACACTAACTGCTCAGGCAGTTTGTGTGTGTGTGTGTGTGTGTGTGTGTGTGTGTGTGTGTGTGTGTGTGTGTGTGTGTGTGTGTGTGTGTGTGTGTGTGTGTGTGTGGAGGGGAAGTTTACCCAGCGTTGCAGAACAGAGAGATGTTTATGCTGGTCTCGGCCGGGACGCGGGGCTGACAGTGGCAGCGGGTTGTGACTCGCCGTGTCACACCATGAGTCACTTTTTCCACTCGATAACCGCAAAGCAAACAGAGCGGCGCTGCTGGACACAGGGACGGCCGAGATCCACCGGATGTGCTGCTGTGGGATGTCGAGATGATGTTTGTGTTGTTTTCCCTTCGGTATGTTTCATAAACGTCCCACAGCTCGTGTTGTCTAATCACACTGATACCAGGCCCCAATAAAAAGATCATTTATGTAGTTTAATCTTCTTTCCGAGTGGTTTGGAGACCAGATCAAGCGGAGATCTTTAACCGTTTGTTTTAGGAACTATAAATAATTCGTTTATTTGCCATTTTCAGTCCTAACCCAATCCGAATCTCTCATTTGAATAAAGTTTCCCAGTTGGTCTCTACACTCCTGGGCTTTTAGTAATTCAGTTTCCACAGAATATTCCAGACCAGCCGCAGTTCTTCTCTCCATTCCGGTCACAGATAAATGCTAACAAAATGTCATCAGGTCAAAAGGAAATGGTGTAAATACTGACTAATGGCTGCTGCGCCTGGACTGCGCGCGATCTTGTTAAAAAATAAAGCATGTGGGTTCAGCAGCGAACAGTCAAGTCAAGTCGGCTTTTATTGTCATTCCAACCATATACAGTTAGGACACAGTGACACGAGACAACGTTCCCCCAGGACCATACATACAACAACATGAATTAACAACACGAATCTTTTTTTCTTTTTTTTTTACATTTTTAAGTTAACCTAAAAAAAATTTTTTTTAAACTATCAAATTCAATACAAAAAATACACAATAGACAAAGTGCACGTGCAGATGTGCAAACAGAGAGCTACATAACAGACACAACAAATGTAACACATAACAGTACTTTTTTTTTGATGAAGAATGAGTTGAGGTCGTGGGAGGAGCAGCAGTAAACAATTTGACATTGTGACAAGAATATAGTGTTCATCTGATTCTTCCTGAGCTTCCCTGAGCTCGGCCCGGGCGTCTGGACCGCCTCTGATAAGAGCAGCGAGGCTCAGGGATCAGGCCGAGCTTCCTCTCTGAAAAAAAACAACAACAACAAAAACACACACTCATGAGTTTTACAGCAGAGGTCCAATTACACATTTCCTTTTCTTGTGTTTTTTTCTCTCTCTCAGTATTTGCTAGCGGCTTCGAGACTTTAACAAGAAACTACATCCAGCAATCCGTCTTTCAGATATCCACCTTTCTTTTCTTTCTTCCAGGAAACACACGGATGCTGTGGAAGCTTTATTTTTACATTTTTTTATTCCGCTCTGAAATCTTCAGTGATGCATGGATGTAATAACAGTTTTTCCGATTCCCCAAAAATATCACATCAATATCAAGAGAAACAAGAAACACGACTTCATCCCTCCGTGCGAGTGTGAGCTCACAGATTATTATTTTATTTTGCCTTCAAAGTCCCTGCTGTTTGTTATGACACTGAGAAAGAATTGAGCATTTCTCATCTGGCTGATAAGCATGTTTATCTTGTGTGTGGGTTTTTTTCATGGCAGCAGTGTGTGTGTGTGTGTGTGTGTGTGTGTGTGTGCGTGTGTGTGTATGTGTGTGTGTGTGTGTGTGTGTGCGCGTGTGTGTGTGTGTGTGTGTGTGTGTGTGTGTGTGTGTGTGCGTGTGTGTGTGTGTGTGTGTGTGTGTGTGCGTGTGTGTGTGTGTGTGTGTGTGTGTGTGTGGAGGAGACGAGGGTGAGACGACCTGTAGAGGTTACAGGACTCACAGCGGGTTCTCACTGCGTCACTGCTGCTGAGTAACACAGAAGATACCAGACATTCCTGAACTTACAATGTTTACATAAATATTACAACAAACAAATCAATAGCAATTAATATTAAATATATAAAAGTATATAGTCATGCAAAAGAAAAAAGTTGGTTTTGTTGCAGTGGGATTTTTCTTTTCTGTAATGAAACTCAACAGATGCTGATTACATTTAATATTGTTTATCTTTAATGGAATAATGTGGATTTAATTGGCCTTTGTTTTATGGGTGAAAACCTGTTTCAAATTTCAATAATGTTTTGTAGCTGTAATCAGTCGAAAGGCTTTTAAAAGGCCCCTGAAAACAACACATTAACTAAATATTTCAGCATCACTTATTACATCATATTAGTTCATTTAAGACCGGACTATTATTCTGAATTCCTGATGTAAACACTGATTACACAAACGTAATTACAGGGTTGTTTGTTATTGAAGTAAAGTGAGCTTAATGTAGTGAGTTAAGTGAGTTTGATGCAGTAGCGATGCAGTGCCAAGGAGGTTAGGAGGAAGATTGATGAGAGAATTTTTTTTATATATAATAGATAACATATGAATGTAATCATCATTTGCTCTGGGAAAAAATGTAATTGAATAAATCTAGAGATGAATAAATTGGAGTTTAGGGAAATTTCAACTTTAGGACACTGTCTTCGCTTTTACACGTGTGCAATTCTGTACACAAAATCAGCCATAACATGAAAATGCAAAACAATAATATTACAATATTGTGTAGGTTCCCTTTACGCTGCCTGGACGGCTCCTATCAGTTCAATTCATTAAAAATAAACTTTATTTATCACTAGGGGGCAATTTAAGGCATGCAGAGAAGTCAAAAAGATCAGTGCAAATAAAAAATAAAATAAGATCAAATCAAACAGTTGCAAAACAGCTTCAAGTATAAAATATCTGTAAATGAATATAAACTGTAAAAGTAGGTAATGTCTATTTCACTCTTTAGGTAATAGCAGGGTGGGGTCTCCATGGCTCGATCCGAAACATTGCATGGCTGCTCAATCAGATTGATATCTGGGATTTGGAGGCGGATCAACAACTTTAAACGCTTTGCTTGTGAAACCCCACAGACAGCAGACTGGGATGCACTGGGTGCTCTGACACCTTTATATTTCAATTCAATTCAATTCAATTTTATTTCTATAGCGCTTTTAACAATGGTCATTGTCTCAAAGCAGCTTCACAGAAATGAAAAGAAAATGAAAAGAAGACTTATGGAAGTGTATATATGTGTAAGAAAAATGTGTCTAGATAATGAGATTGTCCCTGATGAGCAAGCCGAGGGTGACGGCGACAGTGGCAAGGAAAAACTCCCTGAGATGGCAATAGGAAGAAACCTTGAGAGGAACCAGACTCAACAGGGAACCCATCCTCATCTGGGTGATAACGGATAACAGAAATTGTATGACATCATGTGTGTTATGCAGCTGAAAGTTCGATATAACAGAAGTTATTTAAATGAACACAAAGTCCAGTTCAGCTCAGGGATGAGTCAGCAGGTGCAGAGGGCAGATGAGGGTCTGGATCACTGGGAGCTCAGGAGCAGCATGTGTAGATCCAAACCAACATGAAGAAGAATCCAGCTGGAGCAGGTCCTTCTCTGGATGCCTCAGGAACCTCGCAGGGTCGGCCTCTGTCTACTGAAGCTGGCACAATCTCCAGATGCCTCGGGATGGGTGGAAAAATAAAGAGCAGGTGAAAAGAATTAGCGTAGCTGCCATTCAGGATAGATGTACTGGAGTATGAGGTAAAGAAATTAATTATGTGTATGCCAGATTATATCACAGACAGCATGAACTTTTTCAGCAATCTGCTCTGCATCGGCTTTTCTGTGAGATCGGACCAGACAGTCTGGACATAAAGAAGCCTTGGTGCCTGTGATGTCGTCACCAGTTTACTGAAATAATAACCTTTCTATGGTATAATGGAATCCCGTGAATCCCAAATGTCACCTTAACCCAATTTAATCAAAATGTCTTTCAAAAATGTTAGACTTCATTTAAAATTAAAGAGAAAGTATTGAAATCATTCTCATGCCTGGATCATGACCCTGTCCCAAGTGTTAATTTCCCGTTTCTATGGAGATCTTTCATCATTTACAATCGAAATCGCACGGCGGCGTTTGGTAAAGACTTGTGGTGATTTTTCTCGCTGCTGTAGGCGACCATGTGAGGAGGTCTCTCTCTCTCTCTCTCTCTCTCTCTCTCTCTCTCTCTCTCTCTCTCTCTCTATCTGTTCACCCGCTCTCTCGCTATTCCTTTGTTCTCAGAAACAGGATCATGGCCTGAGCTATTTCCAGGAGTGCCTGGGTGTGCTTCAACTATTTGATCCTCTGACACAATGTCCTCTTTTGTTTGGCAAACACAGATTGTGGAATAAAGAGCACAAACACAATGTGTAAGGGAATCTGGAGATGCATTCAGGTCCTCTGTAAGAAACTCTTTGGCTGATAACCGCTCACACGAACCGCTGCGGGACAAATACCGCATGAGCGCAAGGCTAATTACTTGTCATGTTGGAAGAATCTCTCGCGATACTTTCTAACCCATAAATTTTGACTTTTGTTGTTATCTTTGCAGGGGTGTGTGTGAAACATTAACTCGAACCGAAGCATCTGACCGACCCTCGCTGAGGCACATTCCAGACGAGGGTCAGCCGCATTCCACCTGAGGATTAAAGTGTGTGGGTTGAGCAGAGGGATTTAGGACAGTACGTATGGTAGGAGTGATAAGGGAAGCAAAGGATCCAGCCAGCGAAGGTATGCAGCATCTTCCTCTCATCTGACTCCAGGCTGTCTGATATAACTGGAACAGGAAAACAGCAGGAGGACAAGAAATGGAGAACATCAGCGCTGAACACAAACAGCAGGATGATTCACATCCCAGGAGTCGTTCATATGAAATGAAGAGAGTCATGTAGAATTATCAGAGGTGCCCAAGTCTTTCTCTGGTCCAGACGCTGTCTGAAAAGCTTCAGCTCTTTCACAAATCCCCAGAGCAGATCGCAGTGGACCGTATTGTTTGGAATAGGGTGTGATTGAGAGATTTGAGAGATCGGGAGCACTGATCGCGGAGCCATTCCCAGGGCCGGGCTCTCGGGGGAGCCGTCTGCATCGCTGTGTGGGTCCCCGCACTGTCATTCCAGCCAATGAAACACACAATAGGTTAGGGAGATGAGATAACATTGTTTGTAAGGAAACCACAGGTGGGAAGCTCAACAGGGCATTATTAGATAGCTGGATCCCAGGGTATAACATTGCTCCTACCCCCCTCGGGGCTCTGCCCTACCATCTGCTCATACTCTCCTTCTCTCTCTGCCCCTTCGCTTCTCGTTCCCTTTCCGGCCATGCGGCTCGGTGCACACCAGTACACCCACTCACACGCCACACCCAGAGAGATGCTGAAATGTTCCCAAACGAGGGAATCCAATTAGATCTCGTGTTCTCAGACTGGTGAGTCACATGATCTTTAATGAGCTCACGTAGGTGAAACTGGGATGGAGAGTGACACACTTTGGAAAGTCTAATCCATTAAAAGCATGTTTTTGCATAAACAAAACAGAAACTGATCCTAATGATGCACTTAAGTCCTATAGACACGTTTGGCTTCTCAAGCATGCATCCATTAATTTTGATTAAACTACCCCATGAAGGAAGCGTCTCTACTGCATGTAGCTTTAATCAGACGCTTTTTTATCCAACAGGCCGACTGAGAATGAAGAGGCAGTAAAAGTGTTAGCAGCTACAAGTCATGCATCATTCTGTGATTACTGGAGTGAAAAAGGGGATTTAAAGGCACATTAAGAGTGTGAGAGTGTAAGAGTGTGTAAGAGTGTGTAAGAGTGTACAGTGAGACGTGAGAGAAAAAACACTTTCAGCCTGGAGTCTAATTTCCTCATGAAATTTATTTATTTATTTATTTATTTATTTATTTGAACTTTATCATCATTATTAGGGCGACGTCTATAAATACACCACATTACCACAGAGTATTATTATGTCATGTTTGTCGCTCTTGTTTGCACATTTGCACGTGCACTGTACCATATGGTGTGTCTTTTGTATAAAAACATAGACAGTTTTTCTGTTAACTTAAATGTTTTTCTGTCTTGTCCCAGCGCGCCAGATAATTAGGTCTGTAAGTTAGCTAGTTAGTTTATGTTAATTCATGCTGTATGTACTGTAGCACCTCGGTCCTGGAGGAACGTGGTTTCGTTTCACTGTGTACTGAACTGTATATGGTTGAAGTGACAATAAAGTCTACATGATTTAACTTGACTTGACTTCATGCATAAGGCACCAGGAAAAAAAATGTGGAATTATAATGATGTTAAAAATAAAAGAGAGATTACTGTGGCCCTGGCATCATCTCAACCCGCCCTCGACTCTAAACAGGATGACCAAGATGGGTCTGGTAAATGCTAGATCACTAAACAACAAAACTTTCATTCTAAAGGAGTTTATCACCTCACGTGGTCTGGATTGTCTTTTCATTACGGAGACATGGCTGAGTGTTGGTGAGTACAGTGCCTTCTCTGAACTTCTCCCCTCATCCTATGCCTATCTAAATTCCCCGAGAACATCGGGTCGAGGAGGAGGAATCGCGGTGGTCTATAGGGATAACTTCTATTGCAAGCAGCTGTCATTTTTGACTTTTTCCAGCTTTGAGCTGAACGTATTTGAGCTTGGCCTGATTTTTTGGCGGAAATGATGCCTAAATATGATCGTGTCCTTCTTGTGGGTGATTTTAATGTTCATGTTTGTTGCCCTGAAAATCTGCTGGCCAAAGATTTTTTAAGTTTAATTGATTCGTTTGGTTTTGTGCAGTCAGTGTCTGGCCCCACACAGGAGCAGGGGCACACCCTTCATCATGTTTTATCTCATGGATTATCTATTTCTAACATTGAAGTCTGTGATGCTGTATTTTCTGATCATATGCCTGTTTTGTTTGATTCTGTTTTACCGAATAATGACGTTAAACCTTGCGCGTGTGTACGGCGCTGTCGCGTGTTTAACTCCTCCACCGCCGCTCTGTTCTCTGATGCGTTTAACCGGAGCTGTGATGATGACATCACGAAGTACACCTCTGTTGTTGGCTTTGACACTGAGGCACTAGCATCCTGGTTCCATTCCACCTGTAAGGCTGCCTTGGACTCTGTGGCTCCATTAAAAATCAGGCGCCCCAAAGTTAAATCTGAACCCTGGTTAAACGATGAGACTCGTGCTGTCAGACGCGTGTGTCGTAAAACGGAACGAAAATGGAAAAAGGACAAGTTGCAAGTGTCTTTTATTTCATTGAGAGACAGTTGGCGTCTTTATCAGAAAACTGTAAAAGCTACAAAAACCAAACATTTCTCTGAGTTAATTTTAGCTACTTGTCATAAGCCTCACGTTTTATTTCAGTCATTTAATGTTATTCTTAATGGCCCCCAAATTGTCAGTTTCGAAAGCTCTTATGCAGTGTGTGAAAACTTTCTCCAGTTTTTTATTGATAAGGTTTCTTCTACAAGGGCTCTTATTACATCTCCTGCATGTGACCCATCTATCTCTACTTCTGTCTCTAGCTCTGCTGTTTTTAACCAGTTTGAGCCCTATCTCGCTTTCCTTTCTGTTAAAGATTATTAATATTATGAAGCCTGCAGGATCTCCTGCTGATCCCATTCCTCCGCATCTTTTCAAAGAATTGGCTCCCATTCTAGGTCCTATAGTTTTAAATATTATAAATAGCAGCTTGGGATCTGGGGTGGTACCCAGAAATTTTAAACATGCAGTTGTGCAGCCTTTGTTAAAGAAACCTCATCTTGATCCGTCTGTGTTTTCTAATTACAGACCAATCTCCAAGCTACCATTTCTGTCTAAGATTTTGGAGAAAGTAGTTTATACACAACTAATAAGTTTTCTTAGTGAGCACGGAATTCTTGAGTTTTTTCAGTCTGGTTTCAAGGCTCTTCACAGTACTGAAACAGCTCTGTTAAGGGTCTTAAATGACATTTATCGTATTACGGATTCTGGTGATTCTGTGATTCTTCTGCTGCTTGATTTAACAGCTGCGTTTGACACAGTAGACCATGACATCCTTCTGTCACGCCTAGAACACTGGGTGGGAATTACGGGGACAGCTCTAGACTGGTTTAGGTCCTATCTTACTGATAGAACATTTTTGGTTAGCCTTGGAGATCTGGAATCCTCATCAGCTCCTCTTACATATGGAGTCCCACAGGGTTCTATCCTTGGACCCCTTATTTTCTCGTTATATTTGTTGCCGCTCGGTTATATCCTGAGAAAACATGGCATCTCCTTTCATTGCTATGCAGACGACAAACCTAGTCAGCAGAGTCAAATCTATCTCCCATTAAAGCAGAAGGAAGGCTACTCTGTCAAGGCTCTGTCAACATGTCTAGATGACATAAAGGCATGGTTAGCCCAAATTTTTTTTACATTTTAATGATAAAAAGACAGAGGTTTTGGTATTTGGTCCTGGTGCCAGAGGCAGAGTTCCACCACTGGATTTAGGAGCTTTGGAGCAGTATGTTAAACCCACAGCATCAAAGTTAGGTGTTATTTTTGACCATGGCCTTAAATTTGATAAACAGATCAGTGCTGTGGTTCGGTCCAGTTTCTTTCAGTTAAGGCAATTGGCAAAACTTAAACCTGTTTTGTCCTTTAGGCTTTTCGAAATAGCCATTCACGCCTTCATCACCACTCGTATTGATTACTGCAATGCCCTGTATTCTGGGGTTTCTCAAGCAGCATTACATCGGCTACAGCTGATCCAAAATTCCGCTGCTCGACTATTAACGTCTACACGTAAAAGAGAACATATCTCTCCAGTTCTGGCTTCTCTTCATTGGCTCCCGGTACAGTACCGAATTAATTTTAAAATTCTTTTGGTCACGTTTAAATGTTTACATGGCCTTGCCCCGCCCTACCTCTCGGATCTGCTTAAGCCATATGCTCCATCACGGACTCTCAGATCATCAGATAAACTTCTGCTGATGGTACGCAAGACCAAGTGCAAGCTCAGGGGTGACCGGGCGTTCTCTGTGGCGGCACCCAAACTGTGGAATGACCTACCCGTGACCATTCGTGAGGCCACATCACTGAGGGTGTTTAAGTCCCATCTCAAAACTCACATGTTTTCTTTGGCATTTAAACCAACATGAGATTGTGTGTGATGTGATTTTAATTATGTTCCTTTTTAATATTTTATTATTATTATTATTATTATATTATTATTAATTATTATTTTTAATTTCTTAACTTAGTTTCTTATTTTATTCTATTTTATTTTATAATATTACTATATTATTTTATTATTTATGTGAAGCACTTTGGGGCATTCTTGTTTTTTAAAGTGCTATACAAATAAAGATGAGTTGAGTTGAGTTGAGACCTGTACACTGAGACTAACAGAATGGACAGAAGTGCAGCTCTTTCTTTCTCACATGAATTAAGCTGGATAGAATTACAAAAGAGGACAAACTGAAGCAACATTTAATCTCTTGAGACCTGAATGTCCTCATATGACATTGTTTACCAACTAACTACATTATCTGTGTTTCCTTGTACAATCCTCATATCAGGACTTTTATCCTGTGTGTCATTACGTGTCTCAGGTCCTCTGGACGTGTCTGTCCTCTGAAACGGCATGCATGCGTACATCAGAACGTCTCTGCTCACATTATCTGGGTTAAAACAAGTCATATTTCAAACAATGGATGCAATGGACAAAAAAAAAGGCAAAAAAGTCTCCTTCAAGTCACATGAGCACATACCTCATCTAGGAGCACATACGAACGTGACGCAGATCCGGTCGGGCTGTCACACACAGCGCTAACAAAATCAGACCCGTGTGACATTAAAAATCTAATTAGAGTCCCTTCAGGCTGGTCATGTGAACATCAGCTCTAAAGGGAAGTATTTTGCCAAACGTCTTCCTGTTTAAAGACACTGATTAGGTTCATGGTTATCAGGTGCTAATAAAGTGAAACCATGAGGAATCCGTGTCTCAGGAGGATAAACAAAAAACCCTCAGTATGCAAATTCATCTTTAACTACAGCTAATCATTCACTCACCATCAGGTATAGAATTCTTTTAAATGCAAATGCTCTCCAAACTTTAGTTCTATTACCGGCTCCACTTCAAAGCTCCTCACTGTGATAGAACAATGATCTTAATCAAGAAAGTAATGAGTTGGGAAGGTGACAGAGAGGCAGACCGCGGCACGCAAGCAGAGAGGAAACCGTTACAGAGAGTGTGAAAACTGGAGGGAGAATCCTGTGAAAATGAACACCAGAAGGGATAACAGCGGTGAGAGGAGACAGATCAGAGACAGATCAGAGACAGATCAGAGACAGATCAGAGACAGATCAGAGACAGATCAGGATTAACTTAAAGACAATTCTTTTCCCTGACATGTTTAGTATCATTAGACTGAGACTAGTTGTGTTATATGGCATCTGTTATCATGCCTTTCACTCCGCGAGATTTACAGACTGAGCAGGACGAACCTGGGCTTTGAGTTTTTCGTGGACTAAACTGCCGAGTATGTGAGACAGATCAGGATTGATGCTGCGGCCCCTAGACGTGTCTGTACGCACCGCTCTCAGACCTCTGACCTGCGTACATGTGTGATCTGGCAGCGAGCATTACTCCGGCTGACCCAAAGAGAAATCATATGAAATTAAGTACGGCTGATATACCTGAGACTTTCACAGAAGGAGTCTGAAGTCTCAGGAGATCAGGATTTCATCTTCACATTAGCAGGAAAAACACTCCAGGGTTCAGTGTGAAGCTTGGGTACTTACATCAGAAAATCATGTCATGTGCATACTTTACAGTTTAACTTACCTGCTTATATTAATAGAAAAATACATACTCTATAATATATGTTCGATTTTAAGCCTTACATCTCAAGCGGTACGGATGCGGCAAAACAGCATTGGTTAATGACTGGTAAAAAATATATATATATATTTATATATATATTTTTTTCTTTTTTTTTTAATATATATAGATGTCCTGGCAGTGTGTGTCGAAGCTTCAGATATCAAACTGGTGCCTCAGGAAGATGGAAATGTCAAACTCACCAATGGCTTTTATTATTATTATTATTATTATTATTATTATTATTATTATTATTATTAGGTCATGGAAACAACCAAAAGCAGCCATAAAACACATGATCATGTGTATCTGTGCTATTTCTTTGCCTGTGTGACCCTTTAATATTTCGTTACCCAGTAATATACAGTATGTATAGGGAGTTAAAATGAAATAAAATTCAATCCATCATATTTACTAGGTTGAGCTGGAAAAAAGGATACGTCACTCTATACTGCACGGTCCTGACCTCTATATATTTATTAAAACATAGTAATGCAAGAAATGGCTGAAATGATCTGGATTTTATGAGCTACAGCATGAAGGAGGAAATATTTGGCATATAATAAACATTATAAAAGATTATATGAGTTTAAAGGTTTCTTTTTTCTAAAATTCAATATATTTTAACTCTTGTCCCTCTTTTGTCATGAAGTTTTACAAACAGCAGCAGGCATCTGCAAAAACACTCAAAATCATTTAAGCACTTCGCCTCATGCTTACACATGTGGTGCATTTGCCGGTAACAGAGACCGTAAGCCACAGTGTGTGACCTATGACCCCCGTCTAATACACTCACTGACGCTAATTACAGACGCGTACACGCATTACATCTGCAGTCTTATAAATATATATTAGCAGAAACTGAAAGCTCCTTGGCGTTTTTTCTTTTTTTTTTTTGCTTTGGCAGGAATACTGTACACTGTTTTGAAAGGGGGGGGTTGAGGGGGGAATAAGGGGGGGGGGTTTGAGAGGGGAATAACATGGGGGGGGGGGGGGTACAGGGAGCAGATAGGCCTGATTTGCAGCAGGAACGGTAGATGAACTGGAGCACGTTTCTGGGGTAATGGTTTGAGCAGATGTGTGGGGCGACCCGACTCTGACCCCCAGCATGACCACAGGGCCCCTTAAGACCTCTGGCAGGGAGATTTACGCTGACTTTGAAAACAAGAAAGCATGCAGCTCAACACGGCTGAACGTCATTTACGGCACATTTAACCCAGATAAGACATTTGTTAAAACTTTACTGTACTTTATGGATTAGGCATTGAGTATCAATTCATACCAGCTGGACCTCAGACCTGGAATCTTCTTTCTGTCAGAAAACAGATTTAAATTACACAGATAAATTATTTACACACTGATGTGTATTAATGATTACATGCTGCTGAATTCTCCTTTCTGATGTCTTTTGTTCTGATGTCCTGATGTTTACTTTTAGGTAAATTTGTCCCGATGTGGGAAATTCTTCAGGACGAACTGATCTGTTGCTTCTTAATCAAATGAGCAGCAATTATTGTTTTATTACAAGACAGGAGGGAGGTGAAGGAACAAATCTTTAACGTCCTTTAACAAAAGCGATCATTTAATAATAAATAAAAGTTAGAATGAAATGAAAAAGAGTAACCACATGGCGTTTCCTAATTGATGAAACATTCTTAGTGCGCTGGACGTGAAGGGAATAAAACACTTTGCGAATTTGCTGTTAGTTGAGAAGAATGGATTTTACCAGAAGAGAGAGCGTTACACCAAACTATTGATGAATATTTTCATGTCCTGTTTTATTCCTCATGTACATAATGTATAAAAATTCTCTAGAGCTGCAGGTTCACAAGAATGAATTTATAGAACACGTAACACAGAAAGAATTAAACACGATCAGCAGGTTTAATCTCTCTTGTACATGTATTTATATACACATACAGACAGACAGCAGGTGACAGACACACTGTGTTCCTGACATTGTACATGTTGACTTGTCAGATAAAAGTGTCGGAATCTTATCAGACGTATGAAAATAGCACTTGGGTCGCCGTTTAAGTGTTAACACTCACACATGCAGCGTTAGACGGCACGCAGCAAACCAGGGTTTAAGAGCTCTGTGATCTCGAGTTACTGCTCCACTCAATCCCACGTCACGTTCAGCTCCATCAGAAACACGTCCGGCTTCACGCCAGTCTAATGTGAGCAGGAGGTTTACATCACATTATAGAGCTACAGAGTCACATGATAGAGTTACAGAGTCACATGATAGAGTTACAGAGTCACATGATAGAGTTATAGAGTCACATTATAGAGCTACAGAGTCACATGATAGTGCGTGTAACACCGGGAGATCCAGAACTGCCTGAGCCGCGGCTTTGGGGAAAATAAAATCACAATACAACAGTTTTTCTCCCAACAAACAAAAGCAGAGGGATCTCACTCCTGACTTCACCCCATGCCGGAGCCCCACTGAGCACCATAAGGCCGGTGTTTTCTTGCTGTTATTACCCTCCTGGTGACGGTCATTTAAAAGCTGAGCAAACAGGCCAGACCACGTCTCTGAACTAACAGCTCAGTCATTTAACGCACGTCATGAGGCGACCAAACCTACAAGCACATGCGGTCCGGACGCCGTTGTAAATACATCAGTGGAGGCTAAACCAGCTAAGGTTTGTGAACGCTGTGGACACGACAAGCGACAGGCAAGAGGGCTGTAATGGCTGAAACACACACACACACACACACACACACACACACTAGCACCGTGCACTTTAGTCATGTCATCTGCTTACCATATCATGAGATAAAGCCAGTCTGCATAAAGATCTTTTTGCTCGCTTTCGCTCCTGGACCCTTTGGGATGCTGTGAATGTTTTCTTTTCTTTTCTTTTTTTAAGAAGCCAAAGATGGACATTCTCCCCTGACACCACAAAACTCCCTCAGCGCTCCCTTCCCTGCGCCTCTTCACTCTTTTTCCCTCCAGCTGACGGAACAAACAGCGAAACCAGAAGGTTTCCTGATGAAAGCGTCCGTAAAGCCTCAGCAGAGTGACGCAGTTAGACGCTTAGTCGAGATTTAGAGCTCGAGAGTCAACAAATTAGCTTAGGTTTAAATCTCCGTCCTCATTAATTATCCATTCAAAACGATATAAACAAATATATCTAATAATATATATAACAAATAATATGGATCTTTTATATGTGATTTGTCTAAAACAGATATGTGCAGGTATATGTTGTAGATTTGTACATTGGATGTGTGGCTTTATGAAATATGCAACCTGATGTGTCACTAAGTGTAATTATATTTATTTCTATAAAAACTATGTGAATTTTTTTTTTCCTTTTTTTTTCTCTGAGATTCAACAAGGAGAAATATCAGTAACAGAACAGAAATCATAATCACACTCATTTTAGTCTCAATACACTTTGTTATTATTTGATGTGCTATAATGTAGAATGTTTAATAGACCAGGTTGGGTGGCATTTCAGTGGGCACTGTGGTAGTTCTGTGGTGTGTACCCCAATACTTTGGGGAACATTACGGTACTTATTGAGTATCACAATGTTTAGTAGATCTTTAATATGGTATGTTTCTACAGTACATGATGCACATTTCTACACTTCTACAGATGCTCCTGTATATACTATAGTAGAGACCATATAACCAGACTGGCGCGTTACCTACACCACGGTAAACATTTCTTTTGGGATAAAAAGTTAAGCAGTTTTAGGAATGTTGTGTTCTTAAAGCAGTGGTTAAGTAGTCAGATGCCCACGCCGTATCTTTACAACAGCAGGATGTTACAACCCCGGAATCCTACTCTACACAACAGCCTTTCATCTCCTTTCATGTTAACTCATCAGTGCCAGTCCTTTATCAGTGGACACATTGTTGCGTTTATGAGTCCTCATAAACCTCAGCGGATTACTTTGAATACGTGTTGAAGTTTACACCATTTCCCACTGCTCGATTTTACAAACGTCTCACCTCGGCACAGCAGACGCTGATTATACACGTGTGTGAAAGGCCAGGCCAGGCCAGTGGGTTTATTATTCGGTTACGCTGAATGACTGAGCTGCATTAAGCGCTCCTTGTGTTCATGTATGAGTGATCCAGGCACAAAGCCAGGAGGTCTATTAAGTGGTTCAGAATCAGCACTTGTACAGCAGCTCGTTCAGTAATGACCAAATGGACTGAAAATTATTTACATCAGATAAAACTGAACTGCATCAGATATTTGCAAAAACGTTCAGACTCCAGAGAAGAGTGCAGGGAAGCACAACATCAGAACTACAGCACGTTACAAAAACGCTGAAACAGATTTATTTAATCTCAGAGAGTCGCACAGGGAACCAGCGAAAGAATATACAGTTATTAATTATTAAAAGAATGAGAATCTGTTGTAGTATTTCATTCCTACAGTTAAGAATTAAAGGATTTATACTTCACATGAGGATTGTTGAAATTGTACATTTGAATTATTTTAATTTCATCTCCATTGGGAAAAAAACATACTTTGTAGATTTTTATTTAGAACTTTTTCTAAACAATAATTACATCGGCCTCATCAGTTTCTTCTCTTGTTCAGCGACGGCACACGTGAGTCAGATAAATGGGCCGAGTTTCATTTATCTGTAGCATCCAGTTCTTTCATTTTAGCATTTAAATATTTAAAACACACACACACACACACACACACACACACACACACACACACACACACACACACATGCAGATTTGCGTTTCGATTCAGTAAACAATCACCTCAGTTTATCATCCAATCCGGTTAATTACCATAAACATAAACCTTTAGTATCGGCTGTGATCTTCTTACGCAGCACAACGTAGTTACTAATGCTACTCAGTCTAATCTTCCCGTATGGTACTGTGTACTAAGAGACACTAATTAAGGTCCAGTAGGCGCCTCCTTTACTTCCCTGTACGGCCTAAAAGCCGATTGAGATTCTATATTGATGTTTCGGTCACAGACAAGTGAATTAGTCGTTTACAAAGTTCAGTATAAATTCATTCATATGTAATAGTCCAGAGTCCAGACTAAACATAGACCCGAGTCTTAGTCCTGAGCCCAATGACCTGTCTCTCTGAAAAGAGACAGAAACCCCAACTAGGACTGTAAAAGTCTGGCTAATTTACTAACATTAACTGTCTGGTTTGAATCAGTCTAGTCTGTTTTCAGCCTCGATTCCAGGAGATAACGAACTGTAACTACAAATGGCAGGAAGTTAACGATTAAAGTTCTACTTAACTGTAACACTGCAGATTTAAACAGTAAAACAGAGTAAGTGTAAAAATATAAACATTTTCACGTGAATAAAATATAATATATAAAAAATATATATATTAATATTATATTATGAATATTTTTTAATATCATTTAACATAAACTTTAGACTTTTTGACTCCAGGACACTTCAGACTGCAGAAACCTCCGCTGATGTTAAGAAGATGAACGAGTGACGTCTATTTGCCTTCTGCAGGTCCGTCTATCTGTAGTTTAGTGACTCATTAGCTTTTAATCACAACCAGGATTATTCTTCTCATCATCATGAGATCATCATAAAGACGTTGTTTCCTGGTGTTCTAACAGCGATCACAGATGTTTTTTTCACATTAGTCGTTCATGGTTGAATAATTAAAGAAAGTTCTTTCAGAGGTTGTGTTTCCCAGAAGAGTTTCCTTCCACTAAAGCTGAAGAGACATCAGATCATCTCTGCTCTGCTTAGTGACCCAGTAAAGATCAGGATTGTTCATGTATAAAGAGTAGCAGAGGCGCGTGCAGTCTAATGCACTGTTACTGACTCAGTCTGAAGGGAGAAGAGGGAAGTAATAATGATCACGCTGTCTAGATCTCCGTGGGATTATCAGCACCATAATCACTCAGAAACATCTTCATATAAAGACATGGAAGTATCCTGGTGACCCGAGTGCTCCTGCAAGAGGCTTCAGATCATCAAAACCCGACTTGTGCTAGAGAGAATTATATCAGGTTTCAGTTCTCACTCACTCAACATCTATACCTCTTTATCCTGTATACAGGGCCGCAGGGGGCGGAGCCTATCCCAGAACCTCACCTGGTCCCTCAACACCAGCTCTCTGCATAAGAAAGCCCACCAACATCTTTTCTTCCTGAGAAGGCTGAGAAAGACCCAGCTTCCACCACCGATCCTCACCACCTTCTATAGAGGAACCATCGAGAGCATCCTGAGCAGCTGCATCACTGTCTGGTTTGGGAATTGCACCATATCAGACCGCAAGACCCTACAGCGGATAGTGAGGACAGCTGAGAAGATCATCGGGGTCTCTCTCCCCTCTATCGAAAGACATTTACACCACACGCTGCATCCGCAAAGCCACCAGCATTGTGGCTGACCGGACACTTTGCTGCTTTGCGACAATGTCAATTGTTAAAAGCGCTATATAAATAAAATTGACTTGACTTGACTTGACACACACACACCCATCACACACACTCTTCACCCTGCTGCCATCTGGAAAAAGATACCGAAGCATTCGGGCCTCACATCCAGACTGAGAAACAGTTTTTACCCTCAAGCCATCCGTCTCCTCAACACAAAGAGACTGGACTGATAAACACACACGCGCACACACACACACACACACACACACACACACACACACACACAAATCACTAAAACAGATGAACTAAATAACATCGGGACTGAACTGATAAACACACAGATGCACAATCACACTGATTTACAACCACCTTCATCTGTTCATACCCACCTATCTGAACTGCTCTTTGCAATATTTGCACAATATTTTATTCCACTTTGCGGTTTTGCACACAATATTTTCGAACACAATGTAAATTGTTTACTTGCTGCTCTCTCCACTACCTCAACCCATACAGTACCTTATCACTAAAAGGTATTTCTTAACTGTAACGTGTTACGTTGTTGTCTTGTCATGTAGCTCTTCGTTTGCACATTTGCACTTTGTTGTCTGTTGTCTGTTGTCTCTTTTTAGTATAGAAATTGATAGTTTTTTAGGTTAACTTAAAAATGTAAAAATCTGCGTTGTTAAATTTATGTTGTGTTGTTAATTTATGTCGTTGCATGTGTGTAGCACCTGCGTCCTGGAGGAACGTTGTTTCGTTTCACTGTGTACTGAACTGTATATGGTTGAAATGACAATAAAAGCCGACTTGACTTGACTTGAGATTTAGGCACGAGGTGGGGTACACACAGTCTCACACACACGCTCATTCACACACTACGGGCAATTTGTGAACGGCAGTCAGCCTAATCTGCATGACTTTGGACTGTGGGAGGAAACTGGAGAACGTGGAGGAAACACACCAAGCACGGGGAGAACATGCACACATGGAATCGAACCTGGAGCAACAGTGCAGCAGTGCCAACCACTACACCACCTTGTCACGTAGACTTTAATTATACATTATAAATCATTATCATTAAGTAAGTTGGGAACAGAAGCTGGAGGTTGTGATTTAATCTGATCATCTTAACACACACTATAAAAAATCACTAGTCTTATTCACTGGCACCATAAACCTCATTTATAATTAAACAAATTATAACTTATCTGATGAACCATTTTTTTCTATCGTTTTGCATTTTTCATCTCGTCACGTGTGCTGCAATTAATTCTGCTTCACTTTTTCTCACCCCAAAGTGTCCCTACTGATTTTTGTTTTAAATTTGTAGGGGACTTTTTATTAAGCGTCCACCTACAGTAGAAGTCTTGTATTTGCCATGACATCACTTACTAAAGGTGAATAAATGATGATGAGGTGAGAAAATCAGTTCAACGTGTTTGTCTTGTTAGTTAAAGACTGTCTGAACTACCTGGACTATAGCGGACCTTCGCCGTACTGCAGCGTTTGTGTTATTGATGGAAGGCGCATGCGGTCGCCTGGGCGCTGATTATGCGAGAGGCTGTCAGCATGAGGCAGCTGATGTGAAAGAGCAGAGTCATGATCAGACGGAGCAGCTGGGACGAGTGACCGCCATCTGGACACACTTACTCCACTTATTGTGCACGTTTGCGTGCGATCATGTGCATGTGCATGAATGTTTATGTTCGCAACAAAGACACCACGCCGCCACGAATAAGTGCATGTAACTGCATTCGGAATAAGATGCTGATGCTTTATATTACACTGATTAGGAACTCATGATGACATACGATTATAATGTATTCTAACTACCACATATTCTCTATCTGAAGCCTTTTCATGTTCGCACATCATAGCTCAGGCTAGTTATACAGACTCTAATTGATTTAGATACACAGGACACTGTGATCTCAGTCAGGGTCATCGTGGGAAAATGTAGCCGGAGCATCAATAGGCCAGCTCTTCTGCCCCGCACCATATGGCTCGGCTTTCATCAGGCGCTGGGAACGCTGCATCTCACTGCATCATTATGCAAATCATGACTCTGAGTCCAGCACGGTGTCCAGCACTTCATTACCATCCACTTTCATACACTACAATTTAGCGAATTATCACATTATGACCTTTAAAAAAAACAATTTTTTTTTTTTTTTAAGTCTGTGTTGAGTCTGTCCCTGTCTGGACTTATAGACTCCCAAGCTGTCGAACCTGCATACAGTGTAAACTAGTCTGTGTAAACTAATGAGAAGTATAATGTCTCTAATACTCTCAGCTATTCGCTCCCTAATGACGTCTCATACAGTTTCACTGAAGTTCTGAAAACATCTTAATCTCCGAGTGACATCAACATTTAAACGTTATTTAAACTCTGTTTAGAATTTGTTTGTGGAATGAGGAAGCGTAAGACTAATACTTAGTTTCTCACTCGTCTGTCAGCAGCTCAAGTTTATTTGCAGAATATAATGTTGCAGCCAGCGCTGTTTCACAGAGGCTGGTTTTGTTTGCGCTCGGCACTCTGGGAGTATCAGCGGCCCCGTTTCCCCAGGCCTCGTCCACACTCTCCCATGTTTCCCCATTTCTGCGGGTCATGGGTGAGTTCATATTAAACCCGAGCTTGTTCGAACAAGAGCCGAACCGGCCTGGCGGATATGGATGTATACGGGCTAAATAAATAACATCAGATGCGTATACTTAGTGTGTCTGAGAGTCTGGCATGTAAAGAATGCCTGCGCTGTAATGGTGTCATCTCAGGGTTAATGACTCTTTGATGGAGATGAGGAGCTGAACATGTGGAAGTGGAAGCTGTGACAGTTCTGCTGGCCTGCTGATATAAGAATCATTCAAAATGTGCAACGCTTTAATGGTAACATTGTGGAAGACGGATTTCTGTATGTAGATTATAAAAGTAAGTATTTTTAGCCTCACTGATAATTGCACGGTGGTGTAGTGGTTAGCACTGGCATCTCGCTCCTCCAGGTCCCGGTTCGATTCCCACCTCGGGGTCTGTGTGCATGGAGTTTGCATGTTCTCCCTGTGTCCAGTGGGTTTCCTCCGAGTACTCCAGTTTCCTCAGACATACAGATTAGGATAGCTGGCGTTCCCAAGTATGAGTGTGTGAGTGTGTGTATAAGTGTGTGTGCTCTGCGATGGATTGACACCCTGTTCAGCGTGTACCCTGCCTCGTGCCCTTAGACTCCTGGGATAGGCTCCGCCCCCGAGACCCTGACTACAGGATAAAACGGTATGCATGAGTGAGAGTGAGAGAGAGAGGCTGAGTTTGTGCATCAGCCAGATTATTTCCTTCCTGAATTCCCTCATTAGTAAAGATTCTGCATAAAAGTGAATGTAGGTCTCCCTCTGCTGGTGAAGAGGTGGAACTCATTAATGGAGTAGATGTTCATGGCTTCACTCTGAGACACTGCAATCAAAACATTATTAAAACAGCGAGCAAATCTTTCATGGCACACGTTATTCCCTTTTATGAGACGATCTAGAACAGAACCATCATCTAGTGTCTGACACGGTTATTGATCTTTGTTTTCTTCCGAGCCTTGAGCTAACAGAAATTGGCCTATTTTGGTATCTTTCAGTGTTTATTGTAAAGCCTGAAGCTTAGCAAATGTAAAAGAGATTTATCAGCAAGAAGTAAATGTGCAGCACAGTAACACTCAGGAAGAGATCTCTTTAGCAGCGCATGGAGATGTTCGACACTCAGGATATTTCTCTTAGGAATTTAAAGTGCATGCATTTTTTTTTTTAGTTTTGCATTTTTTCTTAAATAGGATTTTGGTAACGCTGAAGAATAAATTCACATAAATACTGGTTTATGATTATGATTTTTTTTTTTCATTGTTTGAGAACTAAAATTCATCCTAGAACATATCTGTTGTTTACAAAAACTAAATGTCCTCAATAATAAGAAGACATCAAGAATTCAAGCTGCTTGCAAGGAAAATGTTGTTCCGTGTCCTTCAGCCTGTGGATCAATCAAAAGGCTGCGAGAGACAATTTATATTCAATATGAGCTCCGGACTGAACCTCAAACTCTACATAAGTGGAACAGATAGGATTCCGAAATAGTGGCGTTTCTACTGGTGCACTGACACACTACTCAGTACAAGTGTGTGTGTGTGTGTGTGTGTGTGTGTGTGTGTGTGTGTGTGTGTGTGTGTGTGTGTGTGTGTGTGTGTGTGTTTACCTTCATATAAAAAACTCAACATGTTTGTGCTGACATCATTGGACCTCAGAATAAAGTTCCACGTACACAAGTCTCGTTTCTTCCAAAAGTGAATCTCATGCAAGACGTCCACACATTTAACAACGTATTTCCTGATTCTCTTTCACCGCTTATTCCTACTTTAACTGCCAAAATGCAAGTTTTCTGTTGGGGATTGAATGATCACTTTTATAATCAGCATCAGTCTGTGATAATCACCTGGGATTAAAGTCTCTCAGTGTGTGTGAACGTGAGCATTTATATCATTAATAAATGTCTTTCCTGACCTCAGTTCACTCCAGTAAACAATACACGGTTTATTTACTTAATATGGTTATGTGGGATAAAGCATTGTTGTTGTTCTTGTTCTTGTTCTTGTTGTTGTGGTTGTTGTGGTTGTTGTTAGTGATAAGTTTATTAGGTCATTTGGACAAAGTGTGTCATTGATCTTCTCTGTTGAGCTGGAACACTGAAACACTGTGGATTAAAGTTTAGTCTGTAGAAAAGGTTTGTCTCAACTAAAACAATGCAACAGTTTGGTGCAAATATTTCATATTGATACAGAGACGGATGAAAGGACTTTAATGACGATCTCAAACACTGCAAAAGACATCGATTCAACAGAAAGACAAAAAGCTTCAGCTATCAATCTGGATACAAACTTAAAGAAATTTTGTATTTATGGAAATATGATGAATTTGATAAAAGAAATCTACTCATGCTTTTATGTACACAATATATGTATATATAATTAAATCAGTATAAACTGGTTGTTTCTGTACCAGCCTCAGCAGCGACCTCATTTCCCCTCTCGTCTGTTCCGACCCCTCAGCATTCAGCATCAGCAGTGAACTAATCACCTCCTGATCATCTCTCATCAACTGCACCTGTTTCTCACTGGATCAGGACTTCACTTAGATGTGTTTATAATGATAGAATGATTCATAGATCTGGACATTGGAGGACATTGGAGGACACTAGTGGACATGGCACACCTGCACTTTCTGGACATTCTAGGACATTATTTACGTATTCTATTCCATTCCAGCTCCTCGATGCACATAATCACTTGATGCACATAAGTCACTTTAAACATCGTCACTTTCACTTTCAATGTGGCCTCTTATTGTGGTCGGTCTCAGGCACACCTGTGAGGTGCGATGGATTCCCTCAGCAAAGGAGACGTGCTCACTGTCACAGATTTTGACAGATTTGTGAACAATATTTGAGAGATACGGTTATTTTGTGTATGTAGAAAATGTTTCAGATCTTTGAAAAATGGGAGCAAAAACAGAAGTGTTGCGTTTATATTTTTGTTCAGTATATTATTCTTTATTAGCTAAATTTACTTTCTGTTTTTCATATTTCTTTCCTATTAATAATCTTTTATTTTAAGGCAGTCGTCTACGCACTAAGCATTTCACTGCATATCGTACTGCGTATGACTGCGTATGTGACAAATCATTTCAATAAACTTTGCAAAATTCCAAATAATTATGACTCATATTTCAAGAGTCTCTTCACCCAGATAGATCATTTTAAAGTCATGATTTATGTTTTTTTTTTTTTTTTTTAATAAAACCCATCAGACTCCTAAAACCTCACCTTCATTTTTGTAAACTCGTGCCACATCTGTAGCTTAGCTTTTGATTTTCAACATATTTTACACAGGCGTACAAACTGAAGTCTTTTAAAAAGTGCTATTGGGTCCATATTTAAATAATCTTCTTCACATTACAATGGTTTTATACACTGCCTGGCCTAAAGTCACATATTCTAAGATTTCATTTCAGTCAATTACTTCCAGTTTCGATTAAAGCACACGATGTCCTCAGAGACACTCTCTCACACTGGATCATGTCCGTGCCATCAGGGGAGAAGGAGCCCTCCATAGATGTGATGTGCTGTCGATTCAGTACATTCAGGTGGTCATGTGACTTCACTGTCGGCTCCTCGCTGTCCTTCCAGGTTGTAATAATGTGTCGACGGATTCTTAACCCAATTCCAGTCATTTCCAGTGTTGTTTTCTTTGGTTAATGCAGTCCAATAAATCGACCCTTCTCAAACTGTGACCTGTTCCTCGGCCAGGCAGTGTACTGAATGTATGTATGGATATGTATTTTGTAGTTTTATAGGAGTTTACTTAATATATGGAAGGTTCATTTGTTTGTGAAAAAAAAAGCAATAGCATGCAAAGACGCTTCAGTTTGTACACCTGTGTAAAATATGCAGAAAATAAAATGCTAAGCTACATGGATACATACAGTCTGTGAGTACACCAGATGTGTCGAGTTTACAAAAATGAAGACGAACATTTGCACGATTTCGCGAACAAAAGTTGTTTTTTTTCCCTAGCTTAAATTTTTTTTTCACCCTTATCCTGTTAGTGTTTTTTTTTTTTCCAAGGTGGAATTTTTTTTCCTCCAATGTCCCTTTAGGGGTTCAGTACGTCTACTGCATAGCAAACATCAAAATATTATTTATACCGAATTTGCATAGATCTTACCCTCGGCTTCACTCCTTAACTGACACACCCAGTAGTGCCCTTGATCAGGCGTTAGAGAGGGATTTGGGATTCAGCCTCGTGTTACAAGCTAGTTAGCTTTGTAGCTAAGCGTTAGCCGTAAACAGAAGGACACGGACGGTTCAGAGGCGATTCAGAAGGACTTAGAAGTGATTAGTGCAGAGACGTGAGGCGTGTCGTGTAAGACGACATGACGTTATCAGATGTGTGTTGTTGCTGAAAGTGCTTCTGTGACTGGGTGTGAATGTGGGCGTGGTCAGGCAGCTGCTCTCTCCTCAGTACCGCGGACCGTACAGACCGACTCTCACCCACGCCGAGACACACAGTTAGTGTCATTAACCACTGGACAACACCTGGGACACGCCCAGTCACACACACACAGTTACACCTCACAGTGCTGTTACTGTCTGTTATCAGCACTCGTGGTTGTTATACCGAATGCCTCATGTACAGTCAGATTCCTCGATCGGATGTATATTTATATTTAAATATGCATAATGTTATTTGATAAACTATACAACATGCCTATGTAGACTGGTATATTAAGAACATTTGAAGTAGATATTAGCATTCATGCTGACATTCTGCTTGCTGTGGGTAAACTGTACACTTTATGTTGGAGATGTACACACTGAGACTCGGTTAATGTACGAATTCTGACAGTTCTGATCTGTAACTATTGTAACTGTATTTTCTCTTTAGCTTGTGCATTAAAAATATATACTGTAGCTCATTTTCAGGTCACGGTGAATAAAATAAAAGTAATTTATGACCCTCCTTAACACCATGATCCCGATACATAACTATAGATAAATATAATGTTTTCACTTCTGCTTTTTGTAAATGTCAGTATTTGCTACGCAGGCGTGATTATGCCAGTCGTGTAGCTTTGGCTTAGTTAGTATTGAAGCCTCGCGCCACCTCTCGACTCTGATGAGATAAAAATCAAAGTTCCGGAAGCTTCTAGCGTGCAGGAACAAATTTCGCTTTGAATCCAGCCACGTCTACGACGTTACTACCGATAAGATACTAGATATAGAGAAGAAAAAAGCAAAGCGCACGCAGAGACAAAGAGACCTTATTGACTCTGTAGGGAATGTACATTCTGTACCCACCGCACACGTTTCCTGCTTTTCATTGATTCATATTCTGTTGTCGTCTCACACCAGGGTTCTGAGTGCTGATGATTCACATTACTTAGTGCCACCTTGGCGTCTTCATAGATTAAAAGAAAAAGAAAGAAAGAAACAGCAGAGTTTGTATTTTTAGTCCACAGTCTCTGTGATGTTCGGCTGCACCTGGTGGACGTGATGTCTTGATGGTGTAGAAATGTCCAGCTTTCCGTCCCATAAGCAGCTGTAGCTCTGCCCAGAGATCACGAGCTTCACCCGCCATTGTGTTCCGACACTGGCAGGAAATTCAAAATCTGCTGAGCTGTGAAACCGAAGCAGACACCAGCACGTATCGTTTAACACCAGGATTAGCGCTGATAGCTCAGTCGTACGAACTGGACGCCAACGCAACCCATCATCTCCATTGTTGACGCTCGTTTTCGCCGTCTGTAAGCAGTTTCAATTGTGTCGATCCACATTGTATTGTTCAACATGTCATGTATCAGCTGAACAAATGTGCAGCTGCAGAGTGAATGTGGCAGTGATCTCTTTTTCAAAATCATTGTATTAAAGAGCGGTCATGGCTTATTAGCTCTGAGCTACCGCTCCATTTCCTGGACCACGGTGTATGCAGGAAAATAATCTAATACCTAGCAATAAATCTAATGAGAGCAAAATAAATGTAATAAAACAGTTGTTATGGAACAGATTACCTCTAAAGATGAATGTGAGCATAACTGATGCTTATTCAGAGCAGACCTCGGGCACGTCTAAGCCCTATGGCACAACGTGGTCCCTGAAGTCTGACTCTGTGTGTGTGTGTGTGTGTGTGTGTGTGTGTGTGTGTGTGTGTGTGTGTGTGTGTGTGTGTGTGTGTGTGTGTGTGTTTTATAGAGCTCTGCACCTCAAAGCAGACCCAGTGGCTCACGTGACGTCTCTGCACCCTTTAAATCGCATGGCTAATTTTCCAGCTTCTGCTTGAAAGCTGATCGATACCCAGAGCCAAAAGACACCACCGATGAGATGGCATTACGGGTAAGAAACAAAGATTGACTGTAGACACAATCAATGTAAATTAGCTCATTCGGTTGTTACGAGCTTTGCTGGTCGTTCATAGTTGAATTACCTGCTCAGCAAGGCTCTTTTATTAGCCATGCCTGCAAATCGCATAGCATGCCTGGACTTTACGCAAGATCATAATCAATGCACAGGGGACGTGTTTATGAAATACATATTCATTACAGAAGTGCTGGTTCTCCTCATGATGGGCCATAACAGGAATCTTATGGGACTCTTAGGGGAGCTTCAGCTCTGTGTTTATGTCCTGCACATTACTTTCATGTTAAACTTCGCTCCACACAGCGTCGCCGAGACGACCGAGAAAGCTTCAGTGCATTAGTGAGTCGAGCTGCAGCCCGTTATTACCCACTGTTTACATGTGATCATTGCAATTTTCAGTTTGAAGAGGAGCACACTAAATGGATTTTTTTTTTTCATCCTAAGCACAAGTGTCATTTGCAGCTCATTCGTTTACTTTAAAAGCGAACAGAGTTTGAAAGCTTTACAATACAGAGCTGGGTGATGTGGATTCAGCAGCTCATTCATACAAGCTCTTGACTTCACATGCTGAGCCCATGTGAGAACTGAATTTAGCGTCAGAAAGCATGCAGGAACCAGTCGGTCGGATTTATACACCAGCCTTCAGTGGAGATCACTCTTCATGATGACTCCATGTGTCCATACAGCTGCTACAACATCACTGATACGTTAATGTACCTGGGTTTGTACACATGTATGTATGTATGTATGTATGTATGTATGTAGCTATATATGTATTTATGACATACAGTACATAACACGTATCTTTACTTGAGTAGTTTTATAAGAAGAGACTTTTTACTTTTATTCCATTATATCCTAAAACAAGTATCTGTACTTTTACTTCACTGCATTTCTGCATGGCACTGAGTTACATAACCACAGTAGTGTTCAGCATTTTATTAATTGTGTGTAATTGTGTTTCCCATGTGCCACACTTAATAACATTAATGAGAGAGAAAGATCTACTGTAAAAAAAAAAAAGAAAAAAGGCGACGGTGATTTAATACAAGTTCAGTCATTTTGATCTTAGAGGAAAGTTCAAGGAAATTACTAAATTACTACTTATTCACTAGAATAATAAATAAATTACTAGTAATAAATAGAGAACTTTTACTTTTACTTAAATAACATTCTACCTAATTTTACTCAATTACAGTATTTCTGTACTTTGCCCACCACTGCGTATCAGCTAAAGACTTCAGTCCTATAGAGCATCCCTGAGACGCGCCGGACAAACCAGTCTGATCCATGGAGGACGCCTTAAAGGGTCTGCTGCTGGTTTCCTAGTGCCAGACACCACAGCACACCTTGTGGAGCCCGGCCTGAGGTCCGAAGCCCTGGCGGTCTTAATGTTATGGCTGATTATGTGAACGAAGCAGCATTTGATCTCGATCTGATTAACATGATTAAAGCTTTTCAGAGTAAAATGACATGAATTGATTTTATTAAATAGCGCTGGGTTTAAAAGCACAAAGCGCCCAGTGATGTGTAGATAAACTGGATGTAAAAGATATTAAATAATGCACCCTTGCATCAGCCGAGTTTTGTGTATGAAAGTTACTAAAGCAATAAGCTCGATTAGTGCGGAGAATCAAAGCATCTGCATTGAAACTGATGTCATGAAACTGGTGCTTGAACTAATCACATTACATTGATTATATTACAAAACCAATAAAAGGCCTTAAGTACATTTTTTACATATTAGTAATCCTATATTGAAAACCATTAAGATGACTTTTAAAAGCGAGGACGTATCTGCAGTTGTTAAAAAGCACATTAACTCCAACACATCTTCCCTTAGACAATGACCCTGACATTTTAATTTAACACTAAACCATGAGTGGTATAGACACACACAGTCTACTGCTGTCTGCACATTGTGTCTATGTACAAAAGAAAAATCTGAACTATTTCCTGATTCTTTCAGTTTGAAGCCTGGTGCCCTGACGGCGTGTGTCCAGGATGGAGCGTCATGCTGAAGGGAGAGTCTCGGTCAGATGCCAATAAGTAAGTCCAGCACAAGGTCCTGACCCGAAGATCACAATCAAATCTACAAAGAAATTCCCTGGGGAGAAATCTCAAAAGGGAAGCATACAATATTATTTGGAAAACACAATTTCCGGCTAGTGGATATTAATTTTCCAGGGTGATGATACTTGAATGTATTTTTCTTTGCCCTCGATCACAATATTCTGTTGTGCTCACAAGTGTAACTCAAGCATGTTTATATGTATGAAATGTTTTTATATACATCTGATTTCCACAAACGTAGATTTTTTATTCGGAAAATCATCAGTGTGACTGGGAGGGAAAAAGGAGAATACACACAAACACAGGCTGAGTGTGTGAATCCAGTTCCTGTGTGTGAATCCAAGTGAAATCAAAACACAACATTTCAAAGAGACAATTCTTAATCCTGATGAAAGTTACACTTTTAAGTTTTTGTTCTCTCTCCAAAATGGGAATTCATTGAATAACATGAGATGTTAATAACTCGGAGGAGCTGGTCGTTCGTCACGTCTGGTAAGAGAGACCGCCTTCATCACACTAGACGTAGAAAATCCCTAAAGATCATCACAGAAACAGGCATGACTACAAAGCTGTTCATTTTATTTATCCTTATAGCCTAATAGCGCTGGCCAAGCTGGAATTTTAAATTGTGTCCTGGAATCTCCCCCGATTGTCAGAGAGCTCAGGGGAGATGCGGGTCCAGTACAGCACAGCTGGTGGTTCATTACTGGTGGTATATCTGAACTGACACAGTTGACCAGGTCCCATCAGCCAGATTGCTCCCGATCCAATTGCCTCAAACTCCTAAATTATCCCTAGACCGTCACTAATGTGTCTTTCTAAATCACCAAGGTTCGAGATCAATTTCCTCTGCGATCAGGACGACAGAATAGCGTTTCATTTCAACCCGCGCTTTACTGAATCAGACATCGTCTGTAACTCCTTCCTCAAAAACCACTGGGGACAGGAAGAGAGATGTACCCACTTCCCGTTTATCACCGATGAGCCGTTTCAGGTGAAGGAGAACAGCACAACAATGCGTATATACAGTACACGTATATGGTTTCTGTAAAACTAAGCACAGGTTGTTGTTTTCTTCCTCGATTGTCCTCTCAGCAGATTGAAATCGACTCAGACGATGACAACTTCCACGTTTACGTTGATGACACAAAGATCCTGCAGTACAAGCATCGCGTCAAGGACCTGAAAACCATCACGAAAGTCCAAGTGGTGAATGACATCATCATCTCCTCAGTAGAGATCAGCAAGAAACATTTTTACTAGAATTGTGGAGGAATAAAGGCTTCGATCTTCCCTCTGCGAATCTGAAATAATCCTGTTTGTTTACAGTGGATTATTGTCTTCTGTTTTGAGTTGATTTTAGGAATTAAATCGTTAATAACGGTGATTATCCTTGTGGATTTAACTCTTCCTGTTGGTCTCGCGGCCGTGTGAATAATAACTGCCTTAAACGTAACCAGTGCAATTAGCACATAATCATTGGAGCTAAAATTGGAGCTCAAGAACAAAATGGGAAGATCACATCATAAACCACAAAATATTAAAGGAAACACGTCAGTATGTGGAATAAGATATTAATTCACAAACACCCTCCCCAAGATCCATAACCACTAGAGGACGAGGTGCTGATGAAAGACGTCGGTGTAAAGGTGAAAATCTTATCTCAAATGTTTTACTTAAAGACAAACAATTCTTTTTTTTTTCTTTGATTCTTTGAGAGTTCAGGCTTGGAGAACATTTGAGTGGTTGCACTTAACATACGCGTATCATCTGCACTAGAGTTTCTATCAGACGTTTACACTCCCTCATCATGAGCATTGAACTTCATGGCCATTGTGTGCTTTCAATGATTTCTGGGAACTGGCCTTTTTTCCACAGCGTAACGTCTGTGTGACTTCCATCTTAAAAAATAACCGTGAATTTGTAACAAGGTTTAATTCGTCTTGTTCTTTATATTCCATTAAATCAAAACACAAGGTCAAAAATATACATAAACCCACTTTAATTAATGCTAAAAAAAACACATACTATCATCAATTAAGTTCCCTAAAGTCCCTAAATGTCTTTTCATTTGCCAAACCCACCCAAAGCCTCTCAATTTCCTGTTATGATGGTGATTGACTGCAGCTGGTAGTCAGTTCTTTGTGCCAACATAAAGAGTGTTTATCTGACGTCACTCTGCTGATCTCAGTACAGATCTGAGAATGAGGGAAGTAGATTTACACAAGGGAGCCGTAGATTCCCAAAACCAGTTTAAACCACCGTACGTGAGTGAAGGTTATCAGGAGGTGGAGCCACTTTACTGAAGGCTGGAAGAAAACCCAAACTGCAACCCTCAGCCGAGAGGACGTTGGTTTGGATGATCAGAAACACGCGAGGAACCACCGAGACACGGGACTACCATGAACTGGAAGCTGCTGGAACACCAGTGTGTCTGTCTACAGTCAGGTCAGTTTCACATGGACCAAAAGGCTTCCGTCCATCTCATAATTATGATTTCTACACATTTCTTCACACTTTTCCATAAGTGTTATTATAATTTCATTCTGTAAAGCTACTTTGCGACGATGTCCGTTGTTAAAATCTGAATAAATATCATGAATAAATAAAACTGAATTGAACTGAAGAAAGAAGTCTCTACTCCTAAATCAACACCTTCAACCACGAATAAGGCTTCAGAATGGACGTTTAAACCAGAGGTGTAAGGTGTGTTTGGAATAGTAAAGTTAACCGCAGAAGCATGCTGGAAAAGCAGGTGGAAACGGTGAGTTGCACAAAGTAGATGAAAAAATGAAAACAGAGGAATACCTTAGAATTAATTCTTCAGCAGAACCTCAAATCATCAGCTAGGGAAGTTGAAACGTGGACACAATTGAGTGGTGACTTTTTTTTTTTTAATGCTTGATTTTGGAATTTGAAAAAGTGTTTTCAATATGAAGTGTTTGGAGAAAAAAAATAAGAAAATGAATTTTAAAAAACTATATGTAAAATCAATTAAAAAAAAAGAATATACACATGACTCATGAAGCTTCTGCTCAGTCAGTCGCACAGGCGCATTAGTAGCTTGAGCCACACATAACGCATACACACACTCACAGAGAGAGAGAGAGAGAGAGAGAGAGAGAGACAGGGGTGTGTGTGCGCACGGACAGTGGGATGCATCACTTTCAGCAGCAGTGTGTGTTCTCTAGTCTAGAAGGAAAGCGTGCGTAATTCAGCCGAGCCTTACAGAGGCTGCACATAAAAAGAATCTTTTCTCAGGAGTCGGACAACATGAAGAGAACGGGACCAGCCGAGCACCTCTCATCTCCTGCAGCCATCAGGGTACGTGTTCACCTTTCTAACAAACGCCTTAATTAAAAGTCTTGCTTTAGGCACTAGTGATTTTTAAAACGCTACTCCTGTGAAGTTAACAGGTGTTAGAGGTGCACTGGCTAACATCTTGGTTTATTGTAGGGCAGCTGGTTAAATTGTGGAAAGCTTCCTTTCGTTGCACTTCTATCACTGGCACGAGGTGAAAAGATGGAAGGCAACGGCGACATGTACTGAGGCAATTTAAAATCTGAAGCTACAGCCGTACCGCCTCAACCTGCCACAAGCTCGAGCGCTCTGGGATGCGTGATTAAGATGAATTGCTCCGAATTCAATTTCCACAGTCCGATGTTGTCAATAAACAGTTCGTTCCTCAGAGCAGAGAGCAGCGATCCGTTCCCTCATCACAACACTGAACTGGAAAGAATGTTATTACTGACCATCCAGGAGCCCACCACCATCTCCCTGACCGTAATGTACTCGCTGTCGTTCTTGGTCGGCTTCATGGGGAACGTCACGGCGATTCGGATCCTCACCAGCCAGAGAAACCGGAAGGTCCAGAGCGTCAGCGCTACGAAGAGTTTACTGATCAACCTGGCCGTCTGTGACCTGATGGTGGTCTGCATCTGCATGCCCATCACCCTGGGCCACACCATCTACATACCCTGGGTGTACGGAGATCTGCTCTGCAGGGCCGTACCCTTCATCCAGGCGGTCTCTGTGTCAGCTAGTGTACTCAGCCTGACGGTCATCAGCGTGAACAGGTACTACAGCGTCCACAGCCCACTGAACGCCCGCTCCTTCTTCACTCGGAGGAAGATTCTCATCACCATCATCATTGTGTGGATTCTGAGCTCCAGCATCTGTTCCCCACTTCTTTTCATGATCAAGTTGGATGAGATCTGTCTGATAAACATTGCAGTTCCTGTATGCAGAGAGCTCTGGCCACAGTTGAGGCTCAAGCAGGTTTATAATGTTCTCCTTTTCATCTCGCTCTACTGCATCCCCGTGGCTTTTAACCTGACCATCAGTTTCCTTACGGGCCGGAAGCTCTGGAGGGCGTCGAGGCATTTCAGCGACTTCGACCCGCACAGTCAGGTGATGTACGCTTCGTGTTTGAAGACGCGGAAGAAGATCGCAAAGGTGGTCGTCACCCTGGTGCTCCTCTTTGCCGTGTCCTGGCTGCCCCTGTATGTGACTGATATTTTAATCGACCACGAGATGCATCCCCCACATTGGATCCTACAAACACGGCCATTCGCCCAGTGGCTGGGTCTTACCAATTCTAGCCTCAATCCCATCTGCTACTGTTTCCTGGGGGATCTGCACCGCTCAGCCAAGATACTCAAGTCCAAGTACCACCAGAGGATGTTGTCTCTCCTCAGCACTTCGAGCTCCACCAGGCTACCGAGACTGTTTCTTTTTAAGCGGCAGACATCCAGCCAGAGGCAAGAGTCTGGGGCTCAGGTGTCTGAGGAAACACTCTCATATTGGTGCTCTCACACAAGCATGGGGGACTTCAACCAGATGCTGTCTCTTCAAAGCCTGTCTGAGAGGATGGAGTCTGGGAGCACACCTGACCTCAACAGCTTGTAGATTGAGAAATTAGCACCTGTGCTGTAGCATGGCTGAAGTTACCTCTTTATTATTCAATGAAATATGGCCATGAAAATGGATGTGTGGGACGGGTTTGATGTGAGCATGATTAACTAAGAGCATTAGCTGTAATTACTTCACCCACCTCTCACACTTTGGTTGATCAAAAATGGAAAACTGACAGTTTGCATTGGACATGAATAATGATTTGGCGACATGTAATTTAAACTCATCATCTTGTGGCGCCACAAAGGGCACAATCATGCATACAGCAAAGACTAGAATATTTAGTCTAATAGCAAACACGATAAAAGCTACAATATAAAGACACTCCATTGTTCACTATGGGAATGTTTTCTGAGCATATAAAGTATGTGAATGTTCGAGTTGTTCCAGTGGTAGTTAATGCACTTTTTTGGAGTTTCACCATCTGTAATTGTATGCAGGATATTAGCAGCAGAACTGAAATATAATGAGCTACTTTGCACTGTTTTCCAATCGTCTTGTTTGTGTAAATGAATTGTCCTTGACTGTGATTACATCTTTCACTTATTAAATAACCTACAGACAATTCGAGGAAATCTGGTGTAGCATGTTTATTCCAAACGAACCTTTCAGCTCGAACAAGGAGATCAAGCTCAAGGAAATTGAATTTGTATCTAACTGTTGTTTTTAGAGAAAAGTCAATACTAAGTCTCATGAGAAACGTGCCGTAAGTCCGGTCCTTGTAAGGATCCTCACAATGTTTTCCTTATAACAAACGCTTTTTAATGTCAGGATGTTAGATTTCAGTCTTGTGGAAAAATCCACTGTAGAGAACATTTTCGTTTCTTTTCTTTTTTTCAGAAAAGTGGACAAAAGATCTAAGTACAGATGACTACTGAAAGGTGATGAGATGAAGCGCTGTGATTATATACTGATGTGTTTCAACCCTTCAAGAGCTCATTTAGACAGCTAGCGCAGCTAGTGGGTTTTTTTTTATTTTTGTCTCTTGGGAACATTTTATTTTACTCTCTTCAGTTGAATATTTTTTTCCATAATGCTGCAATTAAACCTCATATTCATTCTAATAAATTCATTCAATTTGGCCCATCAGTGCAGCGCAGCACGTCTGAAGAATGGGATGTGATTGGCTCATAAGTAACGCTAATCCTGTTTGTCTTCGCGAGGAACGGGGACAGAATTAGGTGTCTTTATTAATGAGAATCTGCTTAAATTGGTTGGCAAATTTTAAACTCGGCCCTCTGTTTACACAGTAGATACAGATTCAGCTCGCATGAGTAAGAGAAATTCCTGCTAATGGAAACCATAATTCCAAGATGCGTCCTCATTTAGGCAAAAACGGCATAAAGTATTGATGTGATAAACGACAGGAACGGTAGATCATGGCAGAGCTAGTATTCTGCTTTTCCATGTTTTGAACCTATTAATAAATGATGTTTAACTCCTTTCAGTTATGCAGGTTGCTTATTCCATGTACACAATCTAGACAACCTGAAAGCAATGTTCTTTAAAGATTATTTATTTAATGTACAACGATCAGCCGTAACATTACAATGTAAAACAGTACAGTCTGGGTTTCCCTTGTACCTCCTGGGAAGGTCTGGCCCCTCCGGGCGTGACTCTACAAGACCTCTGGGCCGGGTCATATCTTGGGCTCTTTGCCTGCCGGACACAGAGGTGCACTGGGTGTTCTGCTGCCTCTCTATCAGGGCCAGAACTGACTTTTTTTTTTTGGTGATTTGTGCTTCAGACCAGACAGTTTTGGCCCCACAGGCTCAAAGTGAACTTTAGGTACTCGTGATCCTGTCACCAGTTAAGCTTGTGTGTGACTGATGGCACTTAGTTAGTAACCCAGTAACCGAGTGTAAGTATCTCCCCAATAACAGTAACTTCAAAGCACGTTCTGTAAGTCACTCTGGATAAGAGCTTCCGCCAAATGCCTAAATGTAAATGTGAGTTTAGGGGTTAAAGATCAGCAGATCTACAGTATGATGGTTATGTGTTGCAACATTTTGCTAAAATCAAAATCATGTGAGACAACAATACATAAGAGACAAAATGGTTTAAATCGTGCCAGCTGCATAGTGTTGGGACTCTACCCAGCCTGTAGTGACATTTGGGACATTATTCATTGCACCACTGTGACCTTTTATCTTATTGACCTAACATTTCAATAATAATTGTTTTTATAAACAGGAAATAAACTTCCTAGAACTCTAGTGCCGTGACAAATAATAATTAAAAGCCACCTTATATTATTTTTTAAAAAGGGAGATGTTTGTTTGGCTGCCTTTATATCGTAATCAGATTCATTTGTTTTCCCAGGAATGCAGAATAATAAATTGAAATGAATCGTTCTATATTTAAGAGCGAATAAATCACTAAATGCCCTACAACTTTGGTCAAACTGCCCCTGGGGTGTCACTAACCTGAAGATATTAATCCATATATTTCTAGCCGACATTTCCTCTGTCATGTTGTTAAGAGTTCCATATCATTCCTAATCTTTTTATTATAGAGAGGGTCACGGTACATCTGCAGCCGATCACATGACTACTGAGCACAAGGTCAGAGACACTCGCTGGACAGCATGCCAGTCTATTACAGGGCATCACATTCTTATAAACATCTAGGGGCAGATTAGTGCAGTTTAGTGTAGGCAGTTAACACACATTTACTTGTTTTAATGGTGAGAGAGAACCATAGTGAGAGCACAGATCCAGGGTCAGGAGCAACAGTCCTGATCTCAGATGTCACCATGAGAACTGAGAATTCATTAAATTGTGCACCACTTGTTGCCCTTTTATGATTTATCATTTTTAGGCAACGTAATCTCTTTCAGTTTGCTCATCATTCCTCATAAGACTTCGCCTCAGTGAAATAAATGACTTCAGCAAAGTGCTGTGAAAAAGAATCTGTCTAATAATCTTTTAAGGTAATCTCCTAAAAGAAATTCAATCATTTGCAGACAGGTTTTTGGCTCTTTTGCTGCATTTTCTTGTCTATAAATTGGCCATTACCCTTAAAAGTAACCCTGAACCTGAAATAGGTGTTACAGTACATTTATTCATTTTCAGTAAATGCTTTATTCTGGTCAGGGTCACAGAGATCTTGGGCTCATACCGGGAACTCTGGGTGCGAGGCGGAAATAGGTAGGTATCTATCTATCTATCTATCTATCTATCTATCTATCTATCTATATATATATAATGTGTATATGTACAATGGAACCTTGGATTGTGAGTAACTCCGTATGTGAGTGTTTTGCAAGACGAGCAAAGTTTTAACTTAATAAACGAGCAAGGTCTTGACATACGAGTAGAATGTGCTTTGTCTTCTGAGTGTTGCGTGATCACAACTGAGCCAATGGTTCTTCTCTCTCTCGCACTGTGGGATTGTGGGTAATCGTCTCCCAACATTGTGGCCACATGTGTGTGCACATAAAGCAAAAGTAAGTGTCATTAGAGATGTTCCTTGTTAAAGATCCAGAGTCTCTCTCTGTAAGAAAGCAGAGATTTCGTTAGTGTGTGCGTAAGTGTGTGTGTGTGAGAAAGTTGTTCGACACTGTGGCCTACTCACTTCTCCTCTCATCTCTCATCTTACTTCAGCCTGATTCTTATCAAAGATAAAATGCAGGTTCTTTTTTTTACTTTATATTTTGTATGAATTATTTTTGTATGAATATTTTTGGGTTGTGGAATTCCATTATTTCTTATGGGGAAATTAACCACCAGACTAATTGACTGCATTTCGGGGTGGATCAGGTTTAGTGTCATTAATCATTCATTGTTAAAAGTGCTATACAAATCAAATTAAATTGAATTTAATTGAATAGTGAGGACACTTTGGTACCTTCAAGGACTGTTGGCTTCTTTCCAACTAAAGGCACGTCTTAATCAGAAAAAGACTGGAGACAAGGAGAAGCTGAAGCGAGTGCAAATGAAGTTTAAGATTAGGAAAAAACCTGAAGCACAAAAAGGACGTTGAGGCAAATGAAGAGCATTACTGGGTTTGAGCAGGCCACTGGCACAGCGGGGGACGGAGGTTTGGTGAGGGCGAATGAATTTAAACATGTTCTTTAGTAGGTTTAGTCAGTCTGCTCCGTCATCTCCAGTTCACCAATTCAAACACCTGGAACAACTCTGGCATGTCCTAATGTGACCTCCCTCTGTACTGCCAATTCAGCTCATCCCCACACCCCCACACCCTCCGCTCACTAAGACGTCTGGACCAAATACATTGTCCTTGTCTTCAACAAAGATCTCACAACTCCAAGATGTCTACACCCTTACCCCTTCCCTCCACTCACTCACACCCCAGCCACTGTCACTCAGTATGTATAGATGGCAATGTGTTAGTCTGATTAAAACCAGACTTAATAAATCTTATCTAACCCTAAACTTGGCAAAGTCAGACTAGCAGATCCAGATAATCCTCTGATGCTCCATGGTTCCTCCCTTGGCTTTGACCCAGAAGTCAAACAAAATGTATAAGGAGCCACTAACATTATTCTGGTCTCGTTCGCCTTCAGAGAAAACCATAACCATGAGGGATCTCATTTGTAGAAATAGCAAAGCATGTCGGACTACTCATTGTTCATGATTTCTCCGCTCCACATGCTTCCAGTCTGCCACTAGCAAACTCATCTGTTGATTGTTTTGGTCTGTGAAGTAACAGCATCACTCCATCAGGAACACAATAAGAACAAGCTGGAGGAGCACCTCACCACCTATTATAGTGGCGTCTGACATACTTTAGTCAATAAATCAATTCCCCTACCAGGCTTGTATAATGGGACGAGAAAAGAAGTCTGATTAAACTGCCCAGTCAAGTTATAACCATAGCTTGACTTAACTGTCCATGTAAATGTACCGAGTGTCGTCACACGTTAGAGATTTAATCACTCACCCATCCACAGCTTCCCCTCATCAACACCCCATTCTGCTCAATCTATTCATCACAACTGGTCAGGGGAAAATAGAGCGGAGTTCGAGGAAGGCTGCTGGTCCTGATGGTGCCGGTGCTACGTCTCTAAAAGACAGAGCTCCAGAGGAGTGGTGAATTCCAGAAGATCTTTAATCTGAGCCAGAAGCTGGAAAAGGTTCCAGTTATTTGGCAGTTATATGCCTGGTCCCGGTTCCTAAGAAAGGACAACCAAAAGCTCTGAATGACTTTAGACCAGTAGCTCTTAAATCAGACATCATGAGGAACCGTGAAAGACTGGTCTCTGCTTAACTCCGTCCCCTGATTAAAACAGCACTGGACCATAGAAGGGTGGACAATGTACCTGGGACGTAAATCTTACTCAAACCTGGACAAACAGGTGAGGATGATGTTGTTTATTTCTGCTTGGGCATAAAGCTACATGCTATGCAAATGCAGGCATCGATAATATGCTGAATCATGGACGCTTTAATTGGGAGACCTGAAGGACTGTGTATCAGACATCATCACAAGCAGCACTGGTGGTCCTCAAGAGACTGTATTAGCTCATTTCCTTTTCACTCTACACACTTCTGACTTTAGATACAGCAGTGAACTGAGCCATCTGCAAAACGTTTCTGCTCCGTGGTCAGGTGTGTAAGTACAGGACAGGAGAATGAGTATAAAGACATATGAGGGGGTCCTTTATTGAGTGGTTTTAATTGAACCATCTGTGACTGAACTGAGACTGTGACGGTTATCAGTTTCTGAAACATCAAAATCCCTCTGTGCTCAATGCTCATGTGTTCAAGGAGTCTGAGTTCTTCACACTGTGGTGTGCTGGGGCAGTGGTGTGGGAAATGCCAACAGCTCAGGAAAAAGGCTCGGTTCAGTCCTGACTCACCAGAGACGATAGTCAAACAAAGGACACTTATAAAATACAGAACATATTGAACAATAACTCTCACCCACCCGCTGTTCTCAGCACATTCAGTAATAGACGGAGTCTGTATATTCTCCGGTCTAAGGAGCGTTATGGGGGGCCGTCTATACCTGCAGCCATTAGGCTCTTTATCGAGTCCCTGCAGGGCCGCGGTGTGCTCGACCTTCCTGTTTCTGATGACGAGTGAACTGTCACTGTATATTACCTTATTCCTTTAGCTGCTGTTCACAAAAATGTCTTCTGTAGATACACTACACATTGTGTATACAGTACAGTACACCTGCACACACACTGTACATACTGTACATATAGTACTTGTGTTTCCTGTGTCTGTTTTAGCTTTACTACAGTTTACTTGTGTGTGATGTTTAATATCTGTTCCTGAATTATTCAGATTTCCTTCTTATCGTATCTTATGAAACACACACTTGTTTATTTATTTTTTACAGCTGACACTCGGTGACCTTGATGCCAGATGATGCTGCCAGATGTTAAACAAGTATTTAACTTCATTTTTTCCTTTCTGTTCCCTGAAGGTAACTGCATCTACCATGTGGACAGCAGTTTAAGTCTTACACTTTTCCCCTGGATTCTGTTAAAGGTATCGATTTCAAGATCTGTTTTAGGAACAAAACAATGTTTTTTTTTTTAATTAAAAAACCACCTTGAGGCACCTTGATATTTTTACAGGTACAGAAGTTTAAAGAACTAATCAGCTGAATATATTCTTTCTGTTTAGGGAATCACACCTGATTTAAATTGCCTTAGACTTAATAATAGACCAATCCGTGACTCTTATAGTGACAGGATCTTGGCTTTTCTCTGTTAGTGAGAAGTAATGATTAATAATGATTTCCTTTTATCTAATAGGAATCTGCTATAGAGAGAAAAATTTTATCTATCATATTTTGTCCTTTTTGTTTTAGACAAAAAAAATATTCAGGTTTAGTAAAAGAGACAAATCACACCACAGGACAACTGGACAAGTGAAGTTTCTAATGTGGCCTTGGGCAGGCGTCACTAACCGTACAGAGTGATTAAAGAGCTAAGGTTGCGGTTCAACCAAAGATGTTTCAGGACATTTAGCGTATCCTGCTTTCGTATCGAGGCTTACGGCTCAACAAATGGTTTTAAAAAAATTTTTGCGTTTTTTACATCTTACAAATCCCTTCATTAACTATCCCAAGTTGATAATGAAAAGTCTAAGCAGTGCGATCATACGATGTTTATTTATGAACACAAGCGTGAAGCAGCTACGGCTGGACATCCGTCTGTATAGCCTTTTTTTTAAGGACCCATTTTTCTCTCTTTCTCCTAAAGTAATTGTGATTTCACTGTTACACTGACTACCAGGCCAAATGAAACTATATAAACTCCTATAAAACTGCTTATAAACAAATAATGAGAGGAAATTATTTCTGTGTGACTGCGCTAAGTGAGAGCGAATGAAGGCGATTTCAGTCACAAGTGATAAAAGTGTCATTAGTCAGTAAAGACCGTGGAATCTCCGGGAATTTTACACTGAGACCAGACACACACTGGTGGTGTTGTGGGTTAAATGTCCACAAAATACACTATTTAACCAAACGTATGTGGACCTCGTGCCAATCATCTTCATCCTATTCCAGACTTATTCTCCCTTTACATCTGTTCTAAGCTCCACTCTTAAAGCAACACTTTCCACTAGATTTTACAGCATGAGTGTAAAGATTACAGGAAAAGGCAGAAGATTAAAAAAATTAAATTATTATACTACAATAAAATGATACATATCTGAGAAAAGAAAGTGTTGTGCTAAAATGGCGATTTGATCAAATGTGATTAGTTTTCCGAATCACCCGGAACATCAGAATCAGATTATTATAATAACAGCATTAGGACTGACTGTACCAGAAGATGTGTTTAATTTAAAGGAAAGAACCGCATGAACTCAAAGGAAATTCTCTCTACTCTCGAATGAGAAAACGCAGGCAGTGATCATCTTTAAGGCTATAGATCTGAGTAGATCTCCAAATATTGTAGGTTTTTTTGTCCTGTATATGAAACAGAAACACTAAAAGTAAAATAAGTGTCTTAGTACTAATGGTAGATTCCCAAAATATTTATATTATGAATTATTTTTTATTTAAATGTACACTACCCAGCCAAAAATATATAAGTTGAACACATTAATATTTCATTGGATCGCCTTTTGCTTTAACTCCTTCTGTGGCATCACTTCAGTAAGTTTATGCAACGTCACAACATTTATTTCCATCATGAGTCACATTAATTTCTCTCCATGGTCTTGTACTGATGACGTGAGAGTCGGACCGCTGTGTAAAGTCTTCTCAGCACGTCCCAAACATTCTCACTGAGGTTAAGATCTGGACTCCATGGATTCAGTACATTCAGGTCTCCAGCTGACCTCATTTTGGAGCAGATGATGTTCCTGAGCCTAGACCTGACCAACAGAAGCGACCCCAGGTCAGAACACTGCCCCCTACAGGCTCGTACAGTAGGCACCAGGCGTGATGGACGTCACTTCGTCTGCCTCTCTTCTTACCCTGATGCCCTCATCACCCCGGAACAGAGTGAATCTGGACTCATCACACCACATGATCTTGATGCGACGCCCCACAGTCCGTTCTTTATGTTCCCTTGAAAATTGAAGCTTTTTTTATTAGCCTCACTGATACGTGCTTTTCCTAAGGCTACACATCTTTTTAGTTAAATCCCTTGAGTTTTCTTCACACTGTGAGTGGAAATGCCCTTATTTTCATTTAATTTTTCTCCAAACACATTCCTTCCTTGAAGATGACGTCAGCTGAACCGTATTAATCACTGCAGTAATTATCCAGTGGGAGACTCTTTACTATCTGCTTTGTTAAATAAGGTGTTTGGCTAGGTATTTGTACAATGTATATTTAAGCAATTATGTTGAAACAAATAAGGATTTTTTATGCTGCGCACTTTAAAAGAAAAGCCCATTTTATGTGATTCACAGTACACGAGGTTTACACTGCTGGTTTGACATGGACTGATGAAGATCTGATGATGTAATAATGCATCCCTTTATTGCCACTATTTACTCTCCTTCTTCTGGCTTCTTCCAGAATGATAATGTACCAAGTCACAGAGTAACACTCATCTCAAACTGGTTTCATGAACACAATGAGTTTCCTTTCCAGTCAATGGACATGAATCCAGTCAGAACAGTAAACTGGGAAAGTCCTTCCTTTGCATTCAAAGATTGGCTTGACCAGTCATAAAACTTTGCCTTTTTTTTCCTGATGAAGCCCTCTGTTGCGTTGTCAGTGCGTTTTAGGTTGGTGTCTTGCTACACACTGAAGTTCCTCCTAAGTAGAGTGGATTCATTACTCTGTACATTCTGAATTCATTCTGCTGCTACCATTCAGAGTCACGTCCTCAGTGGAAATTAAGGAGTCCATTCCAGAAGCAGTCATGCACGCCCAAGCCCTGACATTACCGCCACTGAGCTTGACTGATGAACTTGTTTATTTTGGATTATGAGCAGATCTGTTGTTTCTTCACTCTTTAACATTCACATCACTTATATAGAGGTTCATTTCACTTCCAGGGTGTTTATGGGTGATCTCTGCATTTCTTTGTAAATTACATCCAGATCTTCTAAGAGACATTTGCATGTAGTGGTGTGATCTTTATATTTCTGCTCTCGAAATCTTCACATGGTAGATTGTGGTACCTTCACCGCTGCCCTATGGAGGGTGTTTTCCAGTTGTCTTCACAGGTGAAACCCAGTTCTGAAACCAAGAGTAGACATTCATACCAACTGCTTGAATCTAACAAAGTGCATCCTGAGCAACAAGAGACACCTGTCAATCATGTGTTCCAATATTTTACATCACTTGAAAATGGGTTCAAATATGGGGTGTCCCGTGATGAGACATCTGGAGATAAAAACATAATAATAATAATAATAATAATAATAATGATAGTGATCTATCAACATTTTTATCTTTTGATTTCAATCCCAAATGTCTGTGATGAAAACAATTGAAAAGCAATAAGATCAGCTTCGCCGTTCCTGTAGTTTCAGATGAGACTGAGTTACAGCCTTCAAGGAGAAGCTCTGAAATCCACGGCCACTCTGACCAGGAACACGTGTAGATGAATTCTTAAAAGTAGTGAATAAACTGGGTTCCACCAATGGATGATTTCGGTAACATAAACCTATTTATCTTTTACAACAATAAAAAAAACAAAGGTTATAAAATCATGGCTATTTAGTGAGGATGTTCAATAAAATTTTGCCTAAAAGCCAAACGCTAATAAAAATGTAAAACCACCAAATTGTCCGTGAACCAAACTCCGTGTATCTGACGATACTGATTTTAAGTTAGATATTGATTTAGAATTTCTCCCACGTGGTCCTGCAGTCTTTACAGCTTTACCACCTGCACTAGATTATTAACTCCAATCTTCCCTTTAGCAGTTAGAAACAAACGCTCATTAACCTTAATACTATCTCCATTAACCTTAACATTGCACAGTGTTATAAATCAGGACATGAGATCACACGTGAGGTCCTCTAACCCTGCCAGTTACCAGAGTACAAAGCAATTATAATGCTGATCTCATGACTGTAATGACTTGATTTTACATTTGATTACGATTCTTATTAAGATATTAGCATTAACACAAATGAATCCAGGTTACCCAGACTCATCGGTAATCTCCTGTGGGCCAATCATAGAGCGAAAACACGAAGATAAAGGTCCACATTCAAGTTCAATATGTGTCCTTCGCTTTAATTCACTGGCCCACACCATCGGGCTCGTAAATCTCTCCTAAAAGGCAACATTATTATCTGGGAAAAAGAGCAGTGTGGAGAGGCAGGATGAGCTGAAGTATTATTTAATCATCAAATTGGACGTGTTCCAGTAACAGAAGCATTGTAGATCATCATAATGAGTAGTGAGAAGACCGGCACATGCCATATGTGCGCAATTTCATTAAACAACACCTGAGACACTCTTATTCTTCTTTTAAATTACAGCGTGATTGACTGATAGATATAAATGTTCATTCATACAGTATGCATTTATATAATCACAGTCCAACCTACACCTTCATTCTCTTCTTAAAAATGACAGACTGCATCTCATTCAGTCAAAGCAACAAGAACAAATATGCTGAATAGTAAAAACAAAGTCCCGTTTCACATTTAACACACTGATCACGTTCAGGCACAGCAACAAAAACACAGGCTTATTTGTGATTAATAAAGCGGTCTAAACTGTGCTCGCTTAGCAAAATGCATCTAGTACAGTATGTTAAAACATTTTATCTATGAAATTTATTTTTAGAGCTTCATTACCTTATTACCGTAGTCAAATGTATCAAATGTATCTAGTACTATATTTCCTATTAAAATATGACAATAAACCAAATACGAGATTATTACCTTTCTTTTTTAAACAATGTTTATATAGACAATTTTAGATGTTCACAGTATCTATGTATCTATTTATTATTTGTTTATTTGTTTATTTATTTATTCATTAATTAATTTTTAAAGAACCAACTCTTTCTGAAAGAAGAAAGAAATGTGTAAAGCTTTAATTGTGTTAAAACTAAATAATATATACAGTAGAACCTTGGATTGAGAGCATAATTCCAGAAGTGGGCTTGTATATCAAAACATTAATAAACCAAAGCAAATTTCTCCATAAGAACTAATGAAAACTAAAAATAATGAATACATAAAAATAATTAACACGAAATATAAAGTAAAAATAAAACAAATTAACCTGCACTTTAATTCTATATAAATCCTGACAGATAAGTGTTGCGTTAGTGTTTGTGCTGTGTATGTATGTGCATGTGTGTGTGTTTGTGCATGTATGTGCTGTGTATGTGTATGCACTGTGTGTGTTTGTGCAACACCCTCTCCCTCTTCTTGTCTTACACAGTAACCCTTCCTCCTCTCTTATTTGTGTGGGGTGACTTTCACACACACACACACACACACACACACACACACACACACACACACACACACACACACACACTAACAGACTCACTGCTCACTCACTGCTCACCGCTTAATCCTGTATTCAGGGTCACGGGGAGCCTGGAGCCTATCCCAGAAGACTTCTGGGTACACCCTGGACAGGGTGCCAATCCATCGCAGGGCACACAAACTACGGCCAATTTGGAAATTACCCAAGAGTACCCGGAGGCAACCCTCCAAGCATGACGAGAACTTGCAAACTCCTTGGCCACAGAGACCAACTCGGAGGTGCAAGACGACAGAGAGAGAGAGAATTAATCTTTAACCTCTCTAATGAGACTTGCTTTTGCTTTATCCACATACACTTGTGTGTGTTATAATAAATGTCTCGGGTTACTTGGCTGTAACCCTGTTCCCTGATAAAGCGGGAACGAGATGCTGCGTGAAAACGCTATGGGAACATCTCTTTGTTGCCCGGTTGTGAAGCCTGTGCATGTCAAAACCACCGAATACCTTCGGCTTATAACCTCTGTCAAGCATGACGTCACCGAATAAGGTGCACCTGCAGGTTATAAATAGGAGTGAACCGGAAACATCCTCAGGTCAATTTTGTCTGAAGGACGTCCAGGCACGCCAGCAGTGCGGCATCGGAACGCAGCATCTCATTCCCGCTTTATCAGGGAACAGGGTTACAGCCAAGTAACCCGAGACGTTCCCTTTCAAAAGCTACACTCGATGCTGCGTGAAAACGCTATGGGAACGAGAATACCAACGCCGCCGCACTGCAAGTGTCTGGACCCCGAGGTTGTGTAGCATGTGCGCACAAGCCGAGGTGGTCTCAGACCTAGCTCTATCATTTCGAGGCAATTGATGTGCCACGCGAGAAGATGACCTCTCCAGCTCCCTTGTGCTGGACGGCCATCCAAGACCGCGCCCCAGCCCATGAGGGAAGCGTCTGTCATTAGCATCTTGCGACGACAAGATGGACCTAGAGTGGGACCCAAAGTCAGAAACCGGGGTCTGAACCACATAGAAAGGGTACGAAGCCCCCGGCGCGTAACCCTTATTAGCCTCTGGGGGTTGGCCCTTGAATGAAACCCCCTGGCTCTTAGCCACAGCTGAAACGCTCTCATGTGCAGAAGGCCCAAAGGTATCACCGTGGACGCAGCTGCCATGAGGCTTAAAGATTTCTGAAAGTGATGAACAGTGACCTTCTGGCCTAGCTTGATTTCCTTCAGGGTGTTGAGAATGGATTCGACATGAGCAGGAGACAGCTGTGCCCGCATTGTGACCGAATCCCATTTGACACCCAAATATGTTGTCCTCTGAACAGGAAGGAGAACGCTTTTTGTGGCGTTGAGTCTCAATCCTAAAGAATGAAGATGGGCTAGGACGACATCCCGATGTCGAAGCGCTAGCTCCTGAGACTGGGCCAGAATCAGCCAGTCGTCTATGTAATTCAAAATACGGATGCCCTGGAGTCGTAAAGGAGCCAGAGCTGCATCCATGCATTTTGTATATGTGCGGGTTGACAGAGCTAGGCCAAATGGAAGGACCCGATACTGGTAAGCTTCGCCCCCAAAAGCGAACCTCAGGAACTTCCTGTGCTGTGGCAATATTTCTATATGGAAATATGCGTCCTTGAGATCGATTGTCACAAATCAATCCTCTAGTTGGATTTGAGAAACAATCATTTTGACAGTCAACATTTTGAATCTAGATTTCCTGAGATAGCGGTTCAAGCCACGAAGATCCAAGATCGGATGCAACCGCCCCCTCTCTTGGGCACCAAAAAGTACCGACTGTAGTAGCCCGACTCTCTGTCTGGGTGGGGAACATGTTCTATGGCCCCTTTGCCCAGCAGAGTCTGTAACTCTTGGGCCAGCAGATGTGCTTAGTCCGGTTTCACGGAAGTGGAGACCACGCCGTTGAAACGCGGAGGACGATGTGCAAAGTGAATCCTGTAGCCTGTGCCTACAGTCCTTTGTACTCAAGGAGATACGCCTGGCAGTAGTTTCCACGCTGCCAGCTTCTCCGAAAGGGGCACAAGCTTTGACACTTCGGCTGGATGGGGTGGTGTTAGGTGTTGGGTATCCTGAAGTGTGGCAGGAGATGCCCGAGCACCCAACTTTTCGTTGGAGACCGGCGCTCCCCGAAACACCAGTGGTGGCGGGGATTGAACATGGGCCTCCCGGGAGTGCCAGGGAGGAGGCCCTGTTTTGTGATGAAAATCCAGGCGCCCCTCCCTGGGGGGAGACACCCCCACGGCCCCAGGCACACGAACCTCAGGGCTTCTTCTTTGAAGAGAGGAAGCTCCTCAGATCCGAGGAGCAGATTTTCGAAGCAGATTTCTGAGAAGAGCAGCGAGCCCCACCCCAGTCTTTACAAGGGAGTGCGCGGCTGGTCACACTCTCCTTCTGCACCTTACGCCTGAGAGGGCAGACCTGGCCGGGGCCGGGTGGCCGACGGTCTTGAGCACGGCGGGGAAGGAACCTCCCAAAGGCCTGTTCGTATAGCTTCGCCTCCCGAAACCTAGTGGCGACAGAATTAACAGCGTCGCCAAAGAGGCCAGAAGGCGAGACGGGGGCATCAAGGAGGACAGCACGATCCTTATCCTTGATGCCCGTGAGGTTCAGCCACAGATGCCTCTCCGTGGATACCATAGGCAGCCATAGAACGGCCCACAGCACGGGCCATCTGCTTGGTTGCACGGAGAGACAGGTCTGTGGCTCGGCGCAGCTCTGCAAACGCCCTGTCATCAATAACCCCGCCAGTGCTCAGGTCCTTCAGCAGGTCAGCCTGGTAAGCCTGCAAAACCGCCATGGTGTGCAGTGAAGCGCCAGCCTGACCTGCTGCCTGAAAAGCTTTCCCCACCAAAGCAGATGTCAATCTACACGGCTTGGAGGGGAGAGTAGGCTTTTTTCAGGGAGGATGATGTCCCAGGAGAGAGATAGCCCACAAGCGTCTCTTCTATCTGGGGCATCATCATATAACCGCGTGCTTTCGCATCAACGATATTCGAATAAGTCGAAGTCGATGGCACAAAAAACACGCGATGAATACGGCTTGCTCCATGAAAGAGTTAATTCATCATGGAGGTCACCAAAGAAACCCGGCCACCCGACAGAAACCTGTCGTCCAATCTCGAACGCTTGGGGGAATCTTGCTTCTGCGGCCAGTCAATATGCAATCGCTCGACCGCACGCGTTATAACCTCTAATAATTCCTCATAAGCTCTGTCAGCACTGGAGGAGCGTTGTGAGGAGGCTACTTCCATGGAAGCGAGAGAGGAGGATTCTTCCGCTCCTTCACAACAAGCGCCGGAGAGCGAGAGAAAGGGGAAATTCCGTCTCGTGCGCGTCTGCCAGATCAGCACGCGAGCCCCAGGAATGCGCCGTGGCTCGCGATTTCTCTTTAAAGTCAGCGAGCCACGCGCGAAGCACCTTAATAGGGAGAAGATCACAGTACTCACAGTCTCCCTGAAGCCCGAGGCGAGCGTGTTTTTCCCCCAAGCACTCGAGACAAAATTCATGAAGATCGCCCTCCTTCATATCGCACGCATCTCTTAAGCAACTCCGCCATATCGGTGAGTTAATGCTGTTATTTTATTTTTGCTTTCGTTATGGCTTGCACATGCACACGCAAACACAAAGCGGTCCTGAAGACAAAAAGATCTGAGGATGTTTCCGGTTCACTCCTATTTATAACCTGCAGGTGCACCTTATTCGGTGACGTCATGCCTGACAGAGGTTATAAGCCGGGGTATTCGGTGGTTTTGACATGCACAGGCTTCACAACCGGGCAACAAAGAGATGTTCCCATAGCGTTTTCACGCAGCATCAAGTGTAGCTTTTGAAAGGGAACAGTACATGCAAGCTGTACACACACACATACAAACACAAAATAAAATATGCTTTACATGCACACACACATATTCACAGTGTTATAGTAAACAGTAAACGCGTGCCCGGATGTTGATTATACCAGTGAGAGACAAGCACTAAGACCGACCAGGGGAAATGATTACCCGCAGTTCCACAGCGCAAGAAAGTGAAAAACAATTGGCTCAGTCACTTGACACTTGGCGTCAAAACAAGACGTTCGTAAACCAAGACTTGCTCATTTTTCAAGTCAAAATGTATTACAAATCTTTTTAAAAGTCTTGCGGAACACTTGCAAACTACGTTACTCGCAATCCGAGGTTCCACTGTATATTATTCTTCATTTCTAATAATCTAATAAATATTAGATTACGTTGCATTCATTCAAGATACCTTTACTAACTTAGATGTTTTTTGTAGTGTTTCCTCCTTGTTCAAATAAAGATAAATATTTTTTTCTCATCAGAACAAAAAAAAAGACCAAGTGAAAATATCTTGAATCCAGTCAAACCCATATACTAGTTCTTAATTATATTACATTAAACCAAATCTAAAATTATTACACCTTATTTTCTCGGCTATCAGCTCTCTGGTCTTCAGGTTGGTTTTCACAGGTGAAACCCAGAGCTCAGTTCTATTAATCTCAGAGCTATTAATTGTTTAAACAGTCAGTCTAACAGAGCTAACCACCAGGGCAATGAGAAACACCTGTCAATCATATATTCCAATATTTATGATCACTTGAAAGATGGGTTTATTGATTTAAATAAAAAGGATTGAAAAATGAAAGCTTCCTGGATTCCTTAAGCAATATAATTGTGAGTGAGTGATGTTGTGATGAATATCGTGCTGACATTCAGCACAACAGTACGACCTTGAGTGTGATATTGCTTTTATACAACAGTTCCACAAACACCATTTATTGTCAACAAATTTGTTAGTCAATGTATTGATATGATTTGTTTGTTTATTTAACCAGTTATTTTGCTCCACACTTACACATCCTTCTGCGCCTTGCAGAGCTATCTAACCACGACTATCAGAGTAGTTCAACTTTGATGAACTAACATTGAACTGACGTTAACTATATTACGTGATACTAATTGCCCCCAAAACCATGTAGCAAATACGACTTCAAGAGAACATTTTTATGCAATTTATTGCATTATATCTAAACTACAATACAACACCGTGACAGTAGGCTTCTTTCCCTTTCTGCACCTGAAGCTCTGAATGGGTCTTAAGCCCCGGTCCTGATGGTGAAAAGTCAAAAGAAGAAAAAAAAAACCTGTGTAATGTCTGTGATCTGTTCTGAGAAACTGGATGTTCTGTGGTTTGCATGTTGTGATACACCGTATTACAGTACAGCTGTGCGGACACGTGTGTGTGCCTGAATCGTACACAATATCATTCACTGATTGAACTTGTGTTTTGCCTCTTGTTGCTCCTACCACTGGCACTGGTTTCGCTACATTTGGAAGTCAACGTAATATTTCTGGAAAGAATTTAATCGGAGAGAGAACGCTACAGAACTTAAGAGACACACGAGTGCTTTATGTACACGAGGTATGAGACGTACTGTATGTTGTGTGTGCTGGGAAGCTGTTGTGTTTGTCCTGCCTCTGACCTGTGCCTGATGGGTTTCCTCCAGGTACTCCAGTTTCCTCCCACAATCCAAAGATGCTAATCGGCATTTCCAAATTCCCCATAGTATATGTGTAAGTGTGTGTGTGCTCGTGTACCCTCCGCAGGATTGACACCCTGTCCATGGTGTATCACGTCATGTGCCCCGAGTCTCCTGGGATACGCTCCAGACTTCCTGTGATCCTGCACACGATGAGTGCTCTAGAGAACGAACCAGTGAGAGTCATTTTTGATATTGTGCTGGCGAATGTCAAATCTAATTACAAAGATACAACAACATCATTCAAAGTTAGAGCTCCTGTATGGAAGATTATTTTACAAAACGTGTGCTTAAAATTTGCAAAATACTGTGTCACTATATAAAGAAAATTTAAAGCTTAAAATGAGTAAGACTTGTCCACATATATTTCTTTTTGCTTTATTGTACAATAGATACACTGTAGATAACAGTTGATATATTTTCTTAAGTGCAGCATATTTAACTTGCCAAGATGTCATTTTTTGCAATGACATTTCCCAATAACACTGCACTCTTGGTTTTATATTTACGATAAACTGAAAGCAGAGATATTGGATTCCCCCCAGACTGAATCTTTCAATTTTTCACCATTTCTTTTAAATTTATTATTACTTCTAGACTGACACGTTGTCTCACTTTGCTTTTCATATTTAGTTTAACTTTTTTTTAAAGCATATCACTTGCATAAAAATTTTCACAGAATTCCTTAAATGAACATTTAAAAGATAATTCAACCAGACGGTGTGATGTTTCGTCTCATTAGAGAAACCTCTGTGTCTTCATCATGTGTCCCTGCATGTTCATAATAAACTCTCAACTTCGTGAATGATTACAGGATTGTGGCACTCACTCCCGTAACCTGCCACATGTCTGGATTTTGGGCCACATTAAGAGCAACATACCAGCCTCTTTTTAAAAGCACCAGCTTGCTAACAGGGAGAAGAGATCAACAGAAGATGACATAGTTATTATGCTTCATACTGCATTAGAGCACCTACAGAATAAAATGCTCTTTGTTGATTATAGCTTTTTCAAGACATTACAAAACTGTACTTTCTGTACTTTCAACACCTCACCAAGGAACTGGACAGTCAGATTTGCCAAGCACATTTCACCCTTTTTGTCCGTAAGTACTGGTATCCCACAGGGTTGTGTGCTTAGCCCACTTCTCTACACCCTTTTCACACATGAGGTTTCTCTGTCACTAAAGCTTCTCCATCACTAATGCTTCACATGCTTCAATTCCATCATTAAATCTGCTCAAGACCCCACAGAGCTTGGCCTCATCTCTAACTATGATGACTTGGCATGATGATGCAAATATGACATCCTCAATTCAATTCAATTTTAATAAAAAAAAATTATAGTGCTTTTAACAATGGTCACTGTTACAGAGCAACTTCACAGAATCAGAAGAAAAATATGACAACCTGATAGCACCGTTAACATCAAGAAAATGAAGGAGATGAATGTGGACAGCTAAACACAACCACACACCGTTCTATATACAGTATGTACAGGGTGAAGCGGTAGAGAAGATCAACGCCTTCAGGTTTCTGCTCCTGATGATCTCTGAGGAACTGTCCTGAAAAAGAAAACAAAGTTACTCCAGAAGCTGCTGGTGAATGTGCGTCGGTGAGAGTGTGAAGCCTGACGGTGTGGTTCAGTAACTACACGAAGCCGGAGCAGTGAGCCCTCCAGGGGGCGATAAACAACATGGGGAAGATCACTTGAGCCCAGCTCCACGACTCCTGCACAACCTACACCTCCCACAGAGCGTCATCAGAGACCCCACACACACATACACACACCAGACACCCCCTCCATCACGTGCTCTACCTCCTGTCCTCAGGCAGGACATACAGGTCAATACAAGCACAGACTACACGCATGAACAACAGTTTTTTCCCTCAATTGGTCAGACTGCTGTACACAAACCCCTGGCACTCACCCGTCCAATAGCCCTACACACACACACACACACACACACACACACACACACACACACACACACGCACATGCACACACACACACACACACACACACACACACGCACACACACACAGACACAGCTATACATGCACTCGCACATTATTTTGACATGACTGTATTTTTGTTATTTCTTCTTATATTTTTATCTATTTATCCCTATTTTGTTTTCAGGAGCTGCTTCTCTGTTTCATTGTTTTGTTGTTTTATTTTTCCTGACAGCGACAATAATGTTATTGGATCTTAATCTTGAAATTCTCTCTTATTGCTAATTGGCTGAGTATTTTCTTGGTTTGTTGCCCAGTTCATTGTCTTAAAAACTACAATTTCCATTCAGCAGATGGGATCCCAGTCCATCACAAGTCTCCATGCACACACACACACACACACACACACACACACACACACACACACACACACACACACACACAACCTACATAGGTGTGTTTTTCCAGCAATAAAATGTTACGGCTTTATCAATATACATGTAATATAGATTTGTAGATAGAATTTTGATCCAAATTCAGGTTTTTATTTAAACAGCCCCTGTATTTTATCAGAGTATCACATGTTGTTTTTTTCTGATCATGTTCTGTAACAACAACAAAAAATTATCTTGAATTAATTCTGTTCATAGCATTTAACTGCAATAAACCTCGATCACGTTCTGATCTTCAAGCTCTGAATTATTGATATTTATTGATTTATTAATAGGAGAAGGAAAGGAGACTGATTGATGACCTGGAGGCCTGAATCTTTATTTGAATTAGTGCCAGGACTAACCCTGCCTCAGCTGTTATTTACCCTCACATCTGGATCCCGAATCTGGAGCATTTCCTAGTGGTAGGAAACGGCAGCTGGCAGTTCTCTAATGCCACAATCACACGGGTCAAGGGCGGTGCATTCACTACAACACAGGGATCAAGGACACGAGGGCAAAGATTGTCAAGGTCAATGCAGGACGCACCTCACTCACTCACTCATCGTCATTACCGCTTAATCCTGTATTCAGGGTCGCGTGGAGCCTGGAGCCCATCCCAGGAGACTTAGGGTACGAGGCAGGATAGACCCTGGACAGGGTGCCAATCCTCCGCGGTGCAGGACGCACCTGTACTCATTAATGGACTTCCAAGACGCTAAAGAAAAAGACTTCGCTCCTAAAGATCAGAGAATCGCAGTCACAGAATTTACTTGGATAAACAAATGACCAAAGTTGCAAAGTTCAGTGACGATGATCTGAATGATCTGATTCACAGAACAGAACAGTCTGAGATCACACTGACACACTGAGCTCGCAGTCTAACCAGAATCAGCTGAGCCGGCTAGACGTCTCAGAAATCACAGACTATGAAGCTCCTTCATGTTAGACCAGATGTAAAACTAATCCAGTCGCTTTTTTGTCTGCTGATCTGCAAACCAGAGCTGACAGTTTAATCAGTTTCCCCAATGACAAAAACACGAGGGATTTGTGTTGATCAGATTTCCAGTGGGAGACGAGTCTAATCCTGTAGTGACCATTTTATCTCACGCAGCAGAATCAAGAAAATAACTGTAATGTAAACTTGCGTGGTGTACTTGTGTTACATTCGCTAATTTAAGTCAAGTCAAGTAACTCAAGTAGGCGTTATTGTCATTCCAACCAGTTCAGTACACAGTGAAATAAAACAGCGTTCCTCCATCACCGAGGTGCTACATACATGCAACTACATAATTTACAACACAAATGACCAGAACTAGCGAGCTAACCAAGAGACCTAATTAGCTGACTAACTCAGATGTGACAGATTTACATTTTTAAAAAATATTTTTAAAGTTAACCTAAAACTATCTATTCCTATGCAAAAAGAGACAACAAAAGACAACAGACAAGTGCAGGTGCAAATGTGCAAACAAAGAGTGTTTAGAGTGTGTGCAGGGAATCAATTAGTCTCGGCTGTTATTCGGTTCGCGTTAGCGTTATTAAGCATCTTCTGGTGTTCAGTTAGCATTCGCTAATTTTTAAAAAAAAATTAAATCATTGTTTCCTCAAAGCATAGGACGAGATGAAGTGAAGAGTGAGTGCACAAGTGGTGACCTCAGACACTCAGCACAGATAAGCAGAGTGAGAGGTGTGCGGTAATTTAGAGGAAAACATGAGTCAGAAAATGACGTGTTTCATAGCAGATTATAAACCATGCTGATTTTCTGTTTAAACCATGGTACGGTTTCCTAAATTCATTAAATTTAACATTAAATCATGTGATGAGGTATCAAGTCTCTGAAGGCCAGAATGAGGGAACCTACTGCAGGACAGCAGTCCACTGAGCAAGTAATTATGTGTAATGAGCTACCAATCCCGTTATGGGTATGGGACTCCCAAGGACAAAGAGGGCAACATAAAACAGGACGTCTCTGTGCCTGGGAATATAATTATGTGTAATGAGGTGTTAATTCCATTGAGGTTAAGAGACTGAAGGACAGAGTAGGGCGAAATAAGCCAGGACACCAGCGGCACGGCGCATGTAATGAACTGTCAGCTCCGTTATTCCATGGCCAGTCGGAAGGTACAAAGAATCTGACAAAACTGGCTTACAGTCGTCATACGTATGGAGCTATAAGTAACAAAGCAAATACAGCAATAAACAAACGAAAGAAGTGAAACAAAAGAAAACTGAAAACACACCAATAAACGGAGCTCCGCCGTCTACGTGAGAACACACGGGGCTCTGGAAAATAAAACAAAACCTATACCCTCTCGGTGCCTTCGCCCTTACTGACGATTTATGAGAGAGAGAGAGAGAGAGAGAGAGAGAGAGAGAGTTGTGTTTTATCTGAGCTGCGCACCATCAACTTATACTGAGCGCGCACACTGGACTGACGCGTGCCGCTCTCTCTCTCTCTCGCTCTCTCTCTCTCTCTCTCTCTCTCTGTCTCGCTCTCTCTCTCTCTCTCTCTCTCTCTCTCTCTCGCTCTCTCTCTCTGTCTCTCTCTCTCTCTCGCTCTCTCTCTCTCTCTCTCTCTCTCGCCGGCGTTTTACACAGACACAGGCTGGGGCTCTGCCTCCGTCTTTTAACATCACACTTTGTCTGTCTTTCTGTCTGTCTGTCTTTTTTTCTTTTCTTTGGTCTTTGTAAAATTTGGCCTTGGAATCTTACCCATGATGCCGCACTTGACTCCATTCTAATCTTCCTCAACCTTACAGCAGTCAACCACAAGACTCTCTATTTGAGGAGCAGCATGAGAAGGGTCTGAGTCCTACCTGGAAGCTCAGATTGGCTGTGACTGTGACTGTGCCATGCAGATGCCCCACTGGTGTTCCATAAAGCTCTTGGTCCTCTTCTGTCCACTCTTCTACATTTGAGCTCTTGGTGAGGTCATGACCTTTCACCAGTTCTGATAGCACTGTATGCCACTGACACTCGACTCGTCCTCTCCTTCCTTAAACACTTGTGTTCCCTCACAGATCTCAGCGTATCTGGCAGACATCTCATCATGGATCAAACTCAACCCTCAGTCTGGATCTTCTGCTCCCTGGACGGCTCTCAGATCTCACCGTCTTATGCAACCTTGGGGTAATGATGAACCATAGAGTGTGAAACGCAATAGAGAAATGGCTTAGAGAATGGCTTTGGAAACACAAGAGCTAAACAAAGGGATGGAGAAAGTAAAGATGAGTAACAAATGGAATCTGTTTATCATCTACAAAAACGTCGGAGGATGGAAACGATGGAAAAATTCATCTCAGCTCGCAGCAAGAGACAAAATGAACAGATAAAGGACGCTGCTGTACGTGATGTACCTTTCCTCATTCAGAAGCTTAGTGAACGCTAGTGAAGTGGCCTACAGCAGGTACAAGCACACAGTTTGCGCAGATATTATTATTATTATTATTATTATTATTATTGTTGTTGTTATTAATATTATCACTGAGCCTTGAAAGCCTTCATAACAGATGTGATACACTGCGCATATGCAGAGCAATCAGGTAAGAAGTGGTTTAATACTTGGATACTATTAGGACCAGCATGCACTGCTTCTTCTTGTTCTGATGGAGGGTCATCTTTCTTTTCATAAAGCCGGGGAATTCATCATGGCTAATGACCCTGAGGGGTAAATAAATAAAAAGATTTCAGTTCTCAGAAGAACCTTTGCTTGAGTACATCAGGACACCACGGGGTCGCGGGGTGGAACCAAAAATACTTCCATTCTCTGAAATGAAACGGCATGAAGCGAGCTAGCAGCAATTTTCATTCAACATAACCAGATGATGATAATGAAAAAAAGCCTTTCTATCAAGGCAGACTGTTCGTGTGATTATTAATGAAGACAATCCATCCCAAAGCAACGCCCAAAATAAAACAACACAAAATAAAAGAAGGGTAGGAGGTGAAATTTAAAATGTAAAAATGTGCAGTAAGAAATAAAATAATTAAGAGATAATTGCTTTCATGTATAGCCGTTAGACTTATGGCCGTGCCAGAGATATCATTCCAGTGCTACAGGTTGGCATATCATTTGTTTTTCTATTTAAATGACGTTCCATGGCATGCATCTTATCTTCTAGCTGTTAGGGGACGTTGAGACAAGCGGTGATCCTTCAATGTGATGAGAACATATTTGTGCAGCTTAATGCACGACTAATGAAATCCAGGTCTCAAAGCTTAAATCACACACAAACTGAACGTCTTTTAATAGACACACTTCTGGCCAAAAATAAAAAGCGCGCTCTCCTCCTGCGTCTGCATTCTGGACTGACACGAGCACTAAATCATCGCTTTGGGCCTGCAACGGTCCTGATTGTTTAAAACTATTGGCTGTAAAACCAGGAATCATCTCCAGACTATTTATATGTTTCTTTCATTGCAATATGGTTTGAAGAATAAGCGGTGAATGGAGCTGTTCGGCCGGAGAGTCTGAGGTTTGAGTTGTAAGAAGCTGGAAGAGGAACGCTGGTTGGGTTTGCGTTTGAGTTCCACTTTATTTACTAAACTCTCAACCTGACATTACTGACGGCCAAAAGAGCTCAGTGTGTGTGTGTGTGTGCGTGTGTGTGTGTGTGTGTGTGTGTGTGTGTGTGTGTGTGTGTGTGTGTGTGTGTGTGTGTGTGCGAGAGAGAGAGAGAGAGAGAGAGACGACCACACAACCTGTGAGCAGTGTAGAAAACAAAACTGGTTAAAACATTTAATAGACAGGATTTTCATCTTATTAATTAACGATTTGAACGTTTCATCATTGTGCTTAAGTGTTGTTCATGATTTTGTGTGGTTGTGTGGATGTGCCTAATATTAATTCCCTGAATATTTAACTGAATCAAATATCCCACATGTGGCCTGCAAATGTTCCAGAGTGTCTCATGTGAGCCGATGGATCTTATGTATCACTGCAGGTTCAGACTCACATGGGAGTGATATAGAGTGAATAAAGAGCTTCAGTGCCATCCAGTGCAGAAAGAGTGAACTACAAATACAGTACACTGCATATACTGTATGTCAGAGATAGACAGAGAATAATACACTGCGTTTATTATCCTTCATACAGAGTTTCATGGGCAGTCAATTTAAATTTGTTTGTTTGTTTGTTTGTTTGTTTGTTTGTTTGTTTGTTTATATAATGGCATCCAAGTCCAACCGGGATTTTTGATTTTACAGAACACAGTTATGAGCGTAAAATCTGTTTATTTCTCTTCTTATCAGTCGTGCATTAAGCTGCACCAATGTGTTCCCACCACGCTGTAGGATCACCGCCGATCTTATCAACCGCTGGATGCTAGAAGATAAGATGCATGCGATGGAAATTCATTTCAATGAAAAAAATATTATATTCGATTAAATTATATAGATGTAAGTCTTACATCTGTACATGAAAGCAATTATTTCTTCATTATTTCATTTATTGCTGCATTTTGGACACCATCAAGGTAGAAAGTTTTCTCAGTACACCGGAGGGTGATGGGACTGAAACGCCGGCCTCCCAGGAACTCCGTGTGGAAATGTCTTGGAGTGAAGTCAGGACTGTGGGGGGTGTGGTGATAACTCTCAGCCGAGTGTGAGTGGTGTTAGTGAATGAGTGTGTGTACGGTTCACACACACAGGTGCGTCTCTCATTAATGAAGTTATCTGTTGTTTTTCAGTGATCAGACGTTCCGCTCGCTGTGCCGTGGGGAACGACTGCAGTGACCTCAGAGCTCCTCGGCCGGGATCGACGTTCTTTAAAACGTTTCCATCGTTCAGACGTTTTACTGCGGCTGAGAGTCTCATCACCGACTGTGACTGACGTCTCTGTAAATGTCAAACGCTTTTACGACTTCATTTATGAGAATTTTGATGACTCAGTTTGTCTTGTGATGACTTGAGGATCGAATTTTTTTATTATTTATTTATGACATTTTATGAAAAAATACAACATGCAAATCACCTCCAAGGCAGTTAATATAAACTTCTGTATATGAAAAGAATTAAAGATTGAAAATGACAATCTCAACTTCTGTAGATCTGGAGATGTTTATATGAGAGAGTTGTCATTTTTAACCCTTTATTTGATTATTATTACAACAACAACAAAAAAAGTGAAACAGCTTATTCTTAAAACACTTTGTGGGGAAGGTTTGTGTGCATGTTTTTGTTTAAAAATTGTATTTTCTTTACTTTTCAGTTTTGCACTATGCATGAATCTTTATTTGTTCTTCATTTGCTTTTAGTGTGGAAGCAGTTGGCAAAAACTGTAATAATAATAATAATAATAATAATAAATTGAGGTGATGTTTACACACTGCTTATGCTACGGGAGTGCAGTGAATCTTTCCTTTAGAAAGCTGAAGGTTTGTTGTTACGATATTGTGCAAAAGCACAACACTTTTCGGATTTTTATTTGTAAAAAATGTGAAAACCTTTTTTCATTTTCTTTCCACTTCATAATTATTTTTAAAAATTGCCATTTTGTGTTGGTGTCACATAAAATCCCAATAAAATAAGTTTTTTTGGTTGTAATGTGACAAAATGTGGAGAAGTCCAAGGGGTGTGAATACTTTTGCAAGGTACTGTAAATTTATGTTGATCTTGAGATTAACTGCTATTTTCAATATTTTATTTCAAAGACTCTTAAATGAAAAAAAAAACAGCATTTTCTTTGTTTTAAAACACTTTGTGTGAAAGATTTGTTTTATATACAGAAATCATTATTTTATTTAGTTTGCTTTATTAAATATTTTGGAGTCGAGACTGATCTACTACACCCCCCCCCCCCCCCCCCCCCTTAAAAAAAGTGGATTGAGAATTTTTTCCTCAATCCATTTAGTTTTACATTTTTGATATACAGATTAAATAAAAGTCATCATGTCATTTTATGTAAAAGAAAAAACTCATGATAAAAATATTATTTATGCATGAAAAGACTGAACAGAACTTTATACGCATTTCATGAGAATAAATATTTGACAAAGTCAGAGTTTTGCACCATGCATTAAGCTTTATTTATTCTTTCAACATTGCATAATAACAAAGGTCCTTAAAGGGTAATAAATAAAAAAAGAAGAAGAAATAAAATCCTGTATTCCGGATCAGAGTACTGAAAAATGTTTTGTAGTTGATGCAACATTAAGAAATACACTTCGCCTCTTTAATCACAAACACAGCAGTTTCTCCTGAATTACACATCTTCCATGCAAACACAAAGTCATCATGTTAGAATAAAAATTTTTTAAAACAATAATAATAATAATAATAAAATCCTCACATCGGTCAGTGAAACAGCATGTATCTGTCAAGCGTTGAGTGAAAACCGTGGCACGAGAACAACAGGGAATAACATGCAGACTTTTAACTGCATCGTGTTGCTTTTGGGAACGAAGTGACGGAGAGAGAAGAGAGAAGATGATTCAAAGAAAACTAAACACACAATAATGCAAAAAAATTACAATAAAACTAAAGAAAACCCTTTTTAACTCAAAAGACTCAATTTAATAAATGATTTCCCATCATTTCCCTTACAAACAACAAAAAAAATCTCAAATTTTAACTGTTTATAAAAATATCTGTACATTATTCATATTTAATTTTTTGTGTGTAAACTTTTTAATTCTGATTATATAAGAAAGGCACCGCGAGCACCTGGTGCAGGGCCTCCTCTGGTACAGCTGCTGATGGTGGTTGAGGCTTACACACACACACACACACACACACACACACACACACACACACACACACACACACACACACACACACACATACATCGACACACACACAGACACACACTTTATCCTACTACAGTCACACTGTGCTTCATAATGCTCTACTCACTCCACTCATCAACACCAGAACAGACTCCTGATTCTCTGAAACCGCATCCAAACCAGAACTGTTCAAACAACACACGCAAACACCCTGACGGTCACCTGATCATAACATTCCACAAAAATAACAAACAAAATTCTTCAAAGACTAAACTGTAACAGGCTTCTCGTGCTTAGTTTTGTGCTTTACTATCGCTCTGTGTCTGCGTTCAGATCGAGCGATAATCGAAGCAGGAAATCTTTATTAATCCATGAATCTACTAGAACGAGCAAAACTTATTTCTCCACCTAAAGTTTCTCCGGATGTTAATGACAGAAAATAAAAACCACAACAGCTACAAGGCACACGTGCTGGGACTTACGGCACGCTGACAATAAAAACGCTTCTGTTCAAATCAAAGCAAGAAATGAAACAAACACCCTGGTGGATGATGAAAGGAGACGCCACGGTAACCACCCGAGCTCCAGCCCTTCACCGCGCCGCCTTGATTTAAAGACACGTCCTTCTGATTCCTGTGAAAGATCGAACGAGATGTTCCGCATCACTGTTTCGTTACACGGCGATAACAGAAGTGTTACAGAAGTGCAGATTAGAGACAATACTGCTTTTCTTTCTTTTCTTGTTAAATAAACATCTACGAATCCATTTGCACTCAATACATTTTAAATGAGGTCTGAAAATGTACGCTTGCATCCTGAGGTGGAAAATAAAAATGCAAATGCTGTGCAAAAACAAACAAACAAAAATATAATAATAATAATAATAATAATAAATTGAGGTGATGTTAACACACACGCGCGATGCTTACTGCGCGCCAAGAGAGTGTTTTAATCTTCTTATGCTGCAGGACTGCAGTGAATTATTTCCTTTAGAAAGCTAAAGGTTTATTTTTCCAAAATAATCACTACATACAGTAATGTGCAAAAGTTTTGAACCACCCCTCAATTCTTTATATACATTAAATAAAAGAAATAAGATCAGATGTTTCACTGCAATAGACTGCAAAGTGCTAAAGATACAATTTAACAATAGTTTGGGCGTCTGTGAGCTGACGCTGAGTGCGAGTCCTCCGAGGTTGTTACGCCGCTTCCTAACTTCCAAACAGTTCAGAAAGATTCTGTTTCCTGTTTTGCACTGGTGCAGATGAGTGAAACTTAGAGACAATAAACTTAGAGAATTATTCCTAAAAAATACATTAAAGATACAAGAAAGTCCGGCTCTGTGGAAGCAAAATCTGAAGAAATGAGTGGGGGCTCAATACTTTTGCACAGTATATAAAAGCCATAACATTAAAACCACTGACAGGTGAAATAACATTCATTATGCTGTGATACGAGGTGGGAAACCCGGGCGAGTGTAAAGATCTGAGTGGCTTTGACAAGAACTGTAATGAAATGTATGAATTGTAATGACGACTTCCGGTCCATGGGGGTCGGTCACGCACTCACTCACTCACTCACTCACCCTCAATACTCCTTTATCCTGCATTCAGGGTCGTGGGGACCTGGAGCCTAACCCATGAGAAGTAGGGCACGAGAGGGGGTACACCCTGGACAGGGTACCAATCAGACACACACTCATTGACACACTACGGGCAATTTGGGAATGACAATGAGCCTAATCTGCAGGTCTTTGGACTGTGGGAGAAAACCGGAGAACCTGGAGGAAACCCACCAAGCACGGGGAGAACATGCAAACTCCACACACACAGAGACGGGAATCGAACCCGGACCCTGGAGGTGCAAGGCGACAGTGCTAACGCTACACCACCGTGCCGCCTCCACAGGGTTTAATACCAAACAAACACCAGCAACAGAGTCACAGGCCGAAGCATTACTGAAACACTGCTCAAGAAGTTGTGCAGTAGCACAGTGGTAAAGCGCTCGCCCTATCATCCGGAGATCACTGGTTCGAGAGCCGGGAGAGAGCTGATTGGCTGAGCTCTCTCAGCGGGGTGGGACGGCTCTACAGCGCCGTCCTCCGGGTGTGTTACTCCGCCTCCGAGCAATCTGGTCGGCTGGCGTCACATGGTTCGGAGGAAACACGTGATAGACGAAGGTCGCGAAGGTGGCGAAGACCTCCCTGACTGACTGGTAGAAGAAGACTTAATGAGGGAGCCCCCTAGTGACGGGGAAGAATTGAATACGACTAGAAAATCAGGGAAAAATCCAAAAAAACAAAGAAACATGACAAAGAGTTCGGGGTGTTGTCTTGTCCTGAAAATTGAACAGACCTCAACTGAGCATGTGTGTGATGAGCTGACTCAATAGGTCCAGGTGACTTGAGGATCTGCTGCTAACGTCCAGCCGCCAGATACCACAGCACACCTTCAGAGGACTGAATGTTATGGCTGATTTGTGTACATATATACATACACAGAGCGGCACGAAAGTCTGGATCCAAACTAGCAATCGCTGTAATATTTAACAGTAACTTCTTCACGCATCTTCTACGCCATCTACTCCTACTAAGAGTTCTATTCCATCTCCTATTGTTAGTTTCATCTTGGGTCTGAACTAAAATATATATATATATTTCATGAACAGCACGTTCTGAATCCAGACTTTTGGACCGTGCTGTATGTGTGCAATATGAAAAACACCAAAATATTTTACATAGTCTTTGTGCATTGTCCTAAATGTATAGAACATAAAAGTGCAAAAAAAAAAAAAAGATGACTGAGGACAAGATACAGTAAAAATAATACTTAACAAAAAATAGTTTAAAAGGTTTTGTGATTTCTTCCAATAATGAACAGCTTTACAGTATATTACTGCATGCCTTATGGATGTGTTTTCTGAAGGAGATAAAAAATATACATCTTCATACAGGGTGTGGTTAAACCTCTGAACATTACACTGGATTAGACTCTAATAAACTCTTTCTAAAATGTGATAAGGAGCCGGAGTGAAACCCACAGAGACGGGGATACAAATAAGACCATAAAATCTTCTTCAAACCAAACGAAATACAGTTAAAATAACCAACAGCAAGAAAATACTTCTCTGACCAGAATCTTCAGTCGTGTAAAAGGTTCTCGGGTTTGGGATACCCAAAGAGTCTGAAGTCAGCCTCGTAGAGCTTGTACAACTGTCTGCGGGACTCGTAAGGTATGTCTGCGAACCAATCTTGCTCCCAACTGCTGACTGTCCTGTTGTGATGACTCGGTGGGAACTGGACAACGTTGTCCACGCGCAGGATCCGCAACAAATGCTCGGCGTCCTCGTCCAAGGTCTCCAGCTTTCCCACAAAGTCGTAATTTATCTGACAGGGGTGGCACAAGCGGTGCATCTGCCTCCAGTGCTCGTTAAACGGCATTTCCTTCTCGGTGTTCGGATCTAACAGGTACTGGATAAAGTTAGAAAAAGTCGGTCGGATCCCGGCGGCGAAAGCGTTCACCACCGACGCCGGCGGGTCGACGTAGTTGCTGTATTTTTTCAGCATGATCACGGCGAACTTTTTGTAGAAGTCTTCGTTCTCCAGCTCGAACTTGTTGCGGTAGGCCGAGATGAGACGGACGAAAGGGTCTCGGATGAACAGGAACTTGGTGTACTTCTTGAGTTTGATTTTCATCAAGTGACGAGAAAACTTGCCATAGCGCTTCCAGAACTTGTTGAAGGTGAAGTGCACAGTGCTGTTGTGGATGAGCTCGCCGGGGATGTCCAGAGGATCCTGGTAGGGTGCGCCGTTCACCAGCAGGCTCTCGCTCAGGACGATCATGATGCGCTTCCAGTTGGTGCATGCCACCTTGGGAACGTAGCAGTAGATGATCCCGTGTCGGTCGTCCACGATCAGGTGGTCCAGCTCTTTGTTGGGGATGTCATCGAACGTCCTGTTCTTTCCAGGGAAGTCGAAGCTGCTGTTGCTGCTGCAAAGATCGTGGATCAGCTGCTTCCTAATGTCCTGCCTTTGCTTCTTCTCTGTGGCGATTGGGGTCAGGTGGATCTTCCACTCGCGCCTTGGGACGAATCTTTCTTCAGGTTTTTCAGAGGACTGATTGTGAGTCTCATCGGGAGGAGTTTCAGCCTTCACTTGTTCTGTCGGGTCGACGGTGCCTTCCAGAAACTGGTTGACGAAAGCGTCAATGTCGGCCAGGAACGAGCCTTCCTTGTCTTCCTTGACTTTGTTTTTGGAAGCTGCGTTACTCTCAGGTGGGAGGCGGGACGAATGCGGTCCGGATATGGTGGTGTGCAGATAAAAATGGCTGGCTCCAACATCATCCCAGTATATGATGATGAGCAGGATCATGAAGACAGAGCCCAGGATGAGGGAGATGCGAAACAGCCTTGTCTTGGCCATTTTACCTGGTTTGGTCAAGGAGAGTTCCATCCTCACCGAAGCTCCATATTACCATGAGCCGTCTGGTTGGGAAACAGTTTATCACAAAGAAGAAAAATATTTAAATGGATTCATCATCCTTTTGGAATGTCATTACATTCTTTACTTCTTTACATAAGCATAAATACGAGTGATTCTCTGAGACGGAAGCCCTGTTGCTGTTTTTGACTAATATTTACAGTACTGTACAAAAACATGAATATAAATGCTGTAGAGCAAGAATGTTACAAGAAAAAAAAAAAAACTATAAAGCAAATTAAACAGTATTTAAAGAATCAAAGTCAGTATTTGGTGTGACGATGCTCTGAAGGCACTTTAGTCTCAGGTGCAGTTTGTACAGTTTTATAAGGAAATGACCCACTAATATTTACTGCGCATCCTGCAGAAACACATACATGTCTGAGAAATGCTTCTTTTTTTGGCACGCAAAACCCGGCAGCTTCCATTTTTATTATAAGTGCTTATATAATCTGTTTCTTTCTTTTCTTCTATGCATTTTTTTTTACTTTTAACTTTGTGGTGAAATCCTCACTCACTCATCTTCTAATCCTGTATTCAGTGTCACGAGGGGCCTGGAGCCTATACCAAGAGACTTAGGGCACAAGACGGGGTACAGCCTGGACAGGGTGCCAATCCATCGCAGGGCACACACACATCCTCACACACTCATTCACACACTATGGCCAATTTGGGAACGCCGATTAGCCTGACCTAATGTCTTTGGAATGTGGGAGGAAACCAGATTACGCGGATGAAACCCACCAAGCACGGGGAGAACATGCAAACTCCAGGCACACAGAGAGACGGGAATCGAACCCGGACCCTGGGGGTGCAAGGCGACAGTGCTAACCACTACAGCACCGTCCCGCCTTGGTGGCATCCTGATGTTTGAAAATCAGAATTTTTTTTGTACTACTTCAATAATAACGTACTAAAAATAACTAAAACACATAGGACAGTTTGTACTAAAAACATCAAGTGTTTGCACACTACTGTAGTCAGTAACACCAGATTGCATTTCAGTCGTCATAAAATAATACTTTGCAAAACTATTCTCGATTTCTTTTTCCTAAAGACTGTTGATGATTTGTTCATACATCCGTATTAAAAAGTTTAGCCTGATAATTTAGCTAAGAAAAGAAGATACTCACACTTGCCTTTTTAAAGTTTTTTTTTTTCATAACACTGATTTCTTTTCTACGCTGCTGAGCTCACAGGGACGAAGCAATCATTTTTAAGAGGGGAAATTATGGGGTGATGAAAACAAACTGGGGTCTCAATATTATATATAGATAAATTGAAAAGAAAAAAAGAAGGTTTCGGTAAAGTGCATAAGAGTAGAACTATTTTAGCAGCAAAATGTAAGTGTAAATGCACTTTTTATTTGTTGGATCAGTAATTCATATATAATGAAGGTCAGTGAGGACATGCACATGCGTTTGTTGTTCACGATTTAGACAATCCATTTTTTAGAAATAAAATATCTGTTTTGTTTGTCTTTAAAAGATTTTGTGGTTTCCTTTAACTAAAAACTTTAATGAAAGTCTGACCAACTATAAGGACTTTAACACCCAATTCAGAGACTTACTCGTATCGGCCTTGTCTCTGTCCTGCACTACTTGACTTGACAAAACTCAGAAGCCGTGAAGAAAAAATTTCAAATCAAATACCAAAAGTCACAAGCAGTTGAGAGTAAACCTGATTTAAACCTGAGTGCCTTCAGCTCTGTTATGTGAAGTTGGTGTTACTTGAACTGGGACTAACCCTGAAATAATAATTCTTGAAGGAGCCGTGAGATCGCGAGTCTATTTCACTAGCGGAAATGAAGTGACGCGTGGGACTGAATTATGTTTTCCTCGCTGTGAGTAATCTTAGTAGTACGATTGTGCCAAATTACATCGGGACAGCATTAGCTCAGTGTGTTTAGACTCTGAGTTACTGATCGGAAGGTTGGTTGTTCGAGCCCCGGCTCTGCCACTCCAGCACTGTTGGGCCCCTGAGCAGGGCCCTTAAACCTGCGTGTGTATTACTGGAGTGTATTATTTAACTATCAAATGTTGTCCTTTTTATCTTCCTCGGGAGGTCACATCGGTCATAATCAGCGCCGTTTATATTCCGCCACAAGCGGACACAGACACTGCCTTATGCGAGCTGCATGAGGCACTCACACAGCACCAGACACAACACAGGGACGCTGCGCTTATTGTGGCGGGGGACTTTAACAGTGCCAACCTCAAACGTGCAGCGCCAAACTTCTATCAGCACATCACCTGCCCAACCAGGGGCGAAAGGACACTGGACCACTGTTACACACCAGTAAAAGACGGCTACAAGGCACAATCCTGTCCACCGTTTGGGAAATCTGACCATGCCGCCATCTTCCTCATGCCAAGATATAAACAAAGGCTTAAACAGGAACTTCCGGTTCAGAGGGAGGTCGCGCGCTGGACGGACCAATCGGTGGCCGCGCTTCAAGGACGCACTCGATGACAGCAGACTGGGACATGTTCCGAAACAGCTCCGATGACGTCAGCGTGTTTACGAAAGCGGTTGTGGGATTCATCGGGAAACTAGCGGATGATACCGTACAGAAAACGACCATCAGAACGTTTCCCAATCAGAAGCCGTGGGTGGATAAAACCATCCGCGACGCTCTGAGATCTCGCGCTGCTGCCTACAATGCGGGACTTGCTTCGGGGGACATGGACCTGTACAAGGCTGCGGCATATAACGTCCGGAAGGCGGTGAATGAGGCGAAGCAGCGCTACGGGAGGAAGCTAGAGTCACAACTCCAACAGAGTGACTCTAGGAGCCTGTGGCAGGGACTAAGAACGATAACGGACTACAAAGCTCCAACATCCGGTATGACAAACGCGGACACGACTCTGGCAGACGAGCTGAACACCTTTTATGCTCGCTTCGAGGCTGCAGCTAAAGACGCTAGCGTTGCTAATGCTAGCGCTGCTAATGCTAGCGCTGCTAATGGCTGCAGACAGGAAGTCACTGCCAGCACAGGAAACGCGTTCGTCATCTCCGAGCATGAAGTGAGGAGAGCCTTCAGGAGAGTGAACACCAGAAAAGCAGCAGGACCGGATGGCATCTCAGGTAGAGTCCTCAGAGCCTGCGCAGACCAGCTAGCACCTGTGTTCACAGAGATATTCAACCTCTCCTTATCTCAGTCGGTGATCCCCACATGCTTCAAAGAGTCCATCATTGTTCCTGTTCCGAAGAAACCACATCCTGCTTCCCTCAATGACTATCGACCTGTAGCCCTCACATCAGTGGTGATGAAGTGCTTTGAACGGCTGGTCAGAGACTTCATCATCTCCTCACTACCAGACACACTAGATCCACTTCAGTTTGCCTACCGTTCAAACCGCTCTACAGATGACGCCATCGCTCATCTACTCCATACTGCTCTCACTCATCTGGACACTAGAAGGGGGAATTATGTGAAAATGCTTTTCATCGACTACAGCTCAGCATTTAACACCATAATTCCCTCTACACTCACCACCAAGCTGGAGCACCTGGGACTCAGCTCATCTTTATGTCAGTGGATCTCCAATTTCCTAACGGGGAGACCACAGGCAGTAAGGATGGGTGGACATGTCTCAGCCTCCATCACCCTCAGCACTGGAGCCCCACAGGGTTGTGTTCTGAGCCCTCTACTGTACTCTTTGTACACTCACGACTGCGTAGCCACTACCAACTCCACCACCATCATCAAGTTTGCTGATGACACCGTCGTGGTCGGCCTGATCACTGACAACGATGAGACGGCCTACCTGAAGGAGATTGGAAATCTGGAGAACTGGTGTCAGACGAACAACCTCCTTCTCAACGTCGGCAAGACAAAGGAGTTGATAGTGGACTTCAGCACAAAGCAGAAGAGGAACTACCAGACCCCCGTCATCAACAAGAGCCCAGTGGAGAGAGTGGACAGCTTCCGTTACCTCGGTGTACACATCACGCAGGACCTGTCTTGGTCCTGTCACATCAACACCGTGGTGAAGAAGGCCCGACAGCGTCTCTACCACCTCAGACGCCTGAGAGACTTCAGACTGCCCTCCAAGGTGCTTAGGAACTTCTACTCCTGCACCATAGAGAGCATCCTGACAGGGGAACATAACGACCTGGTTCGGGAACAGCACCATGCAGGACAGGCGAACTCTTCAGAGGGTGGTGCGATCAGCTGAGCGCATCATCCACACCGAGCTCCCTGACCTGCACTCGATCTACAGCAAGCGGTGCTGGACCAAGGCCAGGAAGATCATGAAGGACCTCAGTCACCCCAGCAATGGACTGTTCTCTCTGTTGAGGTCAGGAAAGCGATTCCGCTCCCTGAAGTCCAACACAGAGAGACTGAGGAGGAGCTTCTTCCCGCAGGCGATACGGTCTCTTAATCAGTACAACACACAGTACTGATCCATTTTGCACATCCACACATGCTTCTGCACTCACTCTGGACACTCTGGACATTCAGGACATTCGCTCACTAGTCCTCACTGCACACCTGCTCACTCATGGGCATTATGCACATAAGACACTTTAAATATGCACACAAGCCACTTTAACATGTCACTTTACTGCATATTTGCACACCCCTGGACATTCCGTTCCTTTCGTTCACCCCATTTCAATATTTTTATTTTCTACTTGTACAATTACAATTTTTCATTGCAATATTTTCCATTTGTACAGTTCTTCTCACCTTCTTATTTACTTATATCTTCATTTAATGTATAGTTTGTACTTACGTACATTTTATATTCTTAGATTTTACATTTTATATTCTATATTTGATATTTTATTTTATTTTATTCTCTTAGGTCAGGGCAGTTGCCTAAGCATTTCACTGCATATCGTACTGTGTAGGATTGTGTATCTGACAAATAAAATTTGAATTTGAATTTGAATTTATAATACCTGACTCCGGCCTGCTAACAAAATTGAGATATGTGAAAAAGAACAAAGAATTTCACTGTGCAGTAATTTAGATGTGACGAATATAAGGGCTCAGTTTTAAATAACTATAACGCAGGACTGATCGAAACACAAACTTTTGGACTCTGTGATCATTTCTCACGCAACATGTTCATTGTTTTTACAGGCGATAAGGTTTACTGTAAACAGACTGGAAAACAGCAACGCAGCACATGACTAAAATTGCAGCGCTATGACAGCGGAGTCTATGAAGAATTAAAACCAAAAAAAAAATGACTGTATTTACAGCTATCCAGTACATGATCTTTAATTAATTCATATAATTCTATAGTTATGCAATAGTTTTGCATTTCTTTAGTATTATAGAACACCTGCACATTCAGTAAAATGTGCAGGTGAATTATTAACCCTAACCCAGTAAAAAAGAGATTTACTGTTACAAAACAAAAGAACAACAAGATAGCTAAGTGACTAAAACGATAGAGTGGCACAAATCATTAATAATTAGCTAATTACACAGCTACAGCGTGATTACGCGACTGTTGTCTGTAAAGTTTCATGCGCAGTTATTTATTGTGGTACAAATGAAACTAAGAAATTGAGACATTGATCTTTCCTTCTCTCACAATATTCACTTCTGTTTTTCTACTTTTGACCCCTAAAAGACGTCTTCGTTCTGCTCGAATATCTCGAGAGAACAAAACTGTAGTTCTTTACCCGGGCAAGCTGTCACTCAAAGTAGCAATAATGTCCTAATAACTAAACCTTACTTGTTTAAAACCTGTAGTGCATTTTGGTGCGTACGTTTTATCATAAAACTGTGGATGTTTATTTAATTAAAGTCAATTTTATTTGTATAGCATTTTTAACAACGGCCAACTTTACAGAATCAAAAGGGAATTACAGAAATTTGTATGAAACGTGATGAAATGTGTATGAATCAAAATGATCAGATTGTCCCTGATGAGCGAGCCAAGGGCGACGGTGCTGAGGGAGAAACTTTGATGGTTTCTTCTCACAGTCTACAGACATGCAGAGTTAAATGGTGTTCCCAAATTGCAGATAGTGTGTGCACGTACTCTGCGATGGACTAACACCCTGTCCATAGTGAACCCTGCCTAGTGCCCAAAGTCTCCTGGGATAGGCTCCGCCCCCTCACAACCATGTATTTGAATGATTATGGGATTTAGAAATTCCCACAACAACCCATAAGTTCTTCCTGGCTTCACTGGTGTAGCTGAGAGTTCCCACATCCCGATCTGTTAAATAGCAAACGGGACCCTGATTGGTTAAGGCTGAAGAGTGTGTTTTATGACATCATAAAACATTCAGTTCTTTCATCCTGAGTATGTGGACGCGCTGACGGTGTTCATTCAGTCACCTTCGCTGGGTCGCAGGGGCCTGGAAGGAAACCGTAGTTCCCGGAGGAAACCCGCCAAGCACGGGGAGGACATCTATTGTGTTTAAAAAAGTGATGACCTGAACACAAATCAGGTCATCACAGCAAAAGCCAAATACCTGAGACTGGTGTGGCTTCAGGATGGTATGAATGAATGACATGCCTGTACCCACACACACACACACACCCATACACACACACACACACACACACACACACACACACACACACACACACAAAGATGTACCACCCCCCAACCCCCATCAAAAACATCAAACAGGGGTCAGTCAGGCATTTGTTACATTATGAATGCATTGTTCTGCAGCTCTATGATGTGGCTCCTGTCTAACACTTTAGTGCTTTAATTCTGCTCCAAACAATGTAGCTCTTTCACTGTCTCTCTCTCTCTCTCTCTGTCTGTCTGTCTGTGTCTCTCTCTGTCTGTCTCTCTCTAAAGGAGGCAACAAGAAACCTGATTCTGTCTCCAAACACCTTATAAACCCTCACACACACAAACACACTGCTGTCTTCTTTATTTACTCACAACATCTGAGTTTGAACACACACACACACACACACACACAGTCAGGGCTAACACGTTTCAGAGGCACTTTTTTTCCCTCTCCATTAGAAGTCTCTCTCTCTCTCTCTCTCCTGACACACACACACACACACACCCGGTCTGCTCGGAGACACACGGTGTGATAAATGGTCTCGGTTCGGTTACAGAGATATGAGAGTTAAACATGGCTACAGACTCACCTACAGACCTCCAGTCCTCCACCCAGACGTCGTCGTCTCCTCCGGAATGATGTGCGGCTCTCTCTCTCTCTCTCCCTGTGTCTGTCTGTCTCTCTCTCTCTCTCTCTCTCTCTCTCCGCACGTGATCTCACCCAAACCTCGCGAGAGTTCAGTTAAACCGCTGCTCCCGTTCCGCGACTTTATACAGTATAACCGTCAAGTTTATCTTATGTCCTAAATAATATCTACACCTCATTACAGCCTAAACTACATGACTGAAAATGTGTGTGTGTGTTTGAATGCGGGGAGTGGTGTCTAAAAAAAAAAAAAAAAACCCGACCCGCTTCCTCATCAGGCGCGTGAGATAACGGTTTATTAAGAAGAAAACGTCTACGTCATCAAACGGGCCCCGCCCACAGGACACTTTTGTATTCATCTTTATGTAAAAAAAAAGGGGGGGGGGGGGGGATTATTAATAAGACACAGTTCCTCATTTCCCAACCTACGGCTTTTTTCAAAATGGTGTCATTATGCAGGAACTGTCCAGTCTGTAATTTAGTCCAGGAAACTTCTAGAATGTCATCACGAGGAAGATGTAGAGTCACAAACCATGAGGTAAAGCTGAGCTGAGCTGAGGTATAAAGTTACCCAACAGCAATGTAAAAAAACTGGTGGAGAATCAAAACACACGAAAACTTTACGTGCAAATGGGGTTATTATTCCACCAAATACTGATTTATTAATGTTATCTAACACAAAGCACAATTTGTTTACAAATTATTTGCATTTTGTTTGATTTGAGTTATTAAAGCTCTGCAAATACTGCATGATCTTGGGTTATTTTGATGTGTTGTGATGTCATTTCCTATAAATATACACTCTAAATAATCTCATATTTTGAATTTAGAAGAAATATTGTCAGCAGTTCACAAAAAATCAAACAAAACTGTTCTCACCAACGCATGCACCTGTAAGAAAGAAAACTTTTCCACAGCTGTATACATATATCTCAATAAATTAGAATATCATCAAAAAGTTGATTTATTTCAGTAATTCAGTTCAAAAAGTGAAATATTCTATTTTCTATAGATTCATTACATACAAACCGATATATTTCAAGTGTTTAATTCTTTTAATTTTGATGATTATGGCTTACAGCTAATGAAAACCCAAAATTCAGTATCTCAGATATCAAGTATAATTTCATGAAAAAAGAGCCTCATGGTGTCAGTCTAATCATGTCTTTAACTCAAGACACCTGCAGATGTTTCCTGAGCCTTTACATGGTCTCTCAGTCAGGTCCAGTGGGCCGGCTGTTCACAGAGTGCTGTATCCAACACATTAATGGAAAGAAGAATGGAAGAGAAACATGTGGTAGAAAAAGTGAAGAAGCAACAAGGATAACCGCAGCCTTGAGAGGACTGTGAAACGAAGCTCTGTCAAGAATTTTTTGGAGATTCATAATGAGTGCAGCTGGAGTCAGTGCTTCAAGAGCCACCACACACAGACGAATCCTGAACATGGGCTACTATGAGACCATACATGGCTGAACTGGGACAAAAAAAGGACTGGAGTGTTGCTCAGTGAGCCAAGGTCCTTTTTTTAGATGAAAGTAAATTTTGCATTTCATTTGGAAATCAAATCTGGAGGAAGAAAGTAGAGGCACAGAGACCAAGCTCCTTGAGGTCCATTGTAAAGTTTGTCAGTGGTGGTTTGGGGAGCCGTATCATCTGCTGGTGTTGGTCCACCGTGTTTTATCAGGTCCAAGGTCAGCGCAGCCGTCTAGCAGGACGTTTTAGAGCACTTCATGCTTCCCTCTGCTGACCAGCTTTATGGAGATGCTGATTTCAGATGCGAGACAGAGAAGTCCACGATCAGTGCAACCTGGGTGTTATATATATTTTACTATATGGACAAAAGTATTTGGTCAAACTGACATGACATTCTATCCAAACACATACACTTCAATATGGAGTCGGTTCCCCTTTTGCAGCTTTAAGAGCTTCCACTCTTCTTGGAGGACCATCACAAGATGTTGGAGTGTTTCTGTGGAAATTCGCGCCCATTCATTCTGTAGAGTGTTTATGAGGTCAGGCACTGATGTTGGACGAGAAGGCCCGGCTCACCATCTCCGTTCCAGTTCATCCCAAAGGTGCTGGATGAGGTTGAGGTCTTTATAGTCCTTGCTTTGTGCACTGGGGCTCAGTCATGTTGGAATAGAAAAGGGCCTTCACTAAATTATCATCACAAAGTTGTACAGAAGCGTACTGTAGCAGTCCAAGATGTCTTGGTATGCTGAAGCACTTCACTGGGGATAAGGATCATGACTGAAACACCTGAATTTAATCATTAACAGGTTTGGACAAATACTTTTGTCCATATAGTGCATCTCTCTCTCTTTTATTTATATATAATAATGGTGGCTCAGTGGTAGGTTTCTCACCTGCCATGCGGAAACCCTGGATTCGATTCCCACCCAATGCCCAAACCCCAGCCAGTGGATGCAGTGCCAGTCCCAAGCCCAAATAAAGTAGGAGGGGTGCATCAGTAAGAGCATCTGGAGTAAAACCTGTGATCGGGTGGTGTGCTGTGGTGACCCCCTCAACAGCATATGTGCACGTGTTGAACATCCCATTCCAGAGTTATGGCATTCTTATTGCAAACATTACTTCGGTGCATGGCACTGGAGCTTTACTCCTTCCGAGTAGTCAGTCTTCAGGTTCATCCAACACAAAGATCTTCATTGGGGTTGAGATCATGACATGTACAGGGTGAGTGTTAACTGACTCAAACCTTTGGAAACCATGTTGTTATGAACCTCTGAGTTCCAGTGAAGTCAATTGTACCCTTAGTTACACCATACAGAGACGATTTTGTGCTTCGAACTTTGTGGTGAAAACTCACAGACTGTATATAGTGCTGCTCACTATTTTTGGCACCCCTGGTTAGGATGTGTTCTTAGGTTTCTAATATTATTTTTTTTTATTGCAGAAGCATAATCTCTCAGTGAAAATTGTAGAAAATCAAACCGTTAACTCAAGTGAATTTTTAAAAAATACAAAAAAAAAATTAATGACTAAAAAATTTTTTTTTTAATTAAAAAAATGACCTGTGCCACAATTATTGGCACCCCTAACAGTTCTGATAAAATTAATGTAATTGGAGCAATTTTGTAATTTATAAAGTTGATCAGAGTATCTAGAAACCTTTAATAATACATGACTTCCTGTAATCCAAGCTAGATAGACTAATGTTTGGTTTTATTTCTGCTTAATCATGTTGACACCGAGACACTTATCTCCTAACACCATTACCACATGAGTATTCCCATGTACATTAGGCAGATAGACCGACCTTATTGATCCCATGAGGGAAATGTGTGTTACAGCAGCAGCAGATTAAGTCAAGTCAAGTCAAGTCAATTTTATTTATATAGCGCTTTTAACAATTGACATTGTCGCAAAGCAGCTTTACACAATAAAAGAAGTAAGTTTGTATGCAAAGTGTATGAATCAAAATGATAAGATTGTCCCTGATGAGCAAGCCGAGGGCGACGGTGGCAAGGAAAAACTCCCTGAGATGGTAATAGGAAGAAACCTTGAGAGGAACCAGACTCAACAGGGAACCCATCCTCATCTGGGTGATAACGGAGAGCAGGGATTGATCAGCATAATAATGTGTACTGGAAGTTCAGTGTTACAGGAGATGTGTTAAAATTAAAATTAAAAGGAGTCCAGTTTGTTCCTGGAGGCTCAGGTAGACTGTAGGAGAGTCCAGTCCTGAGTTATCGAACTACTGAAGTCACAGGTCCCCAGAGCATCAATCGATGACAGGACAGTCTTCATGGAAACCATCCCCAGCCACCACACGAATCCAGGCAGACCACACGGGGCATCCATGCGACAAGATCTCCAACCAGAAGCAGGACTCCAGGACGGGTTAGACGGGTCCAGAGGGCAGAGGGGTCTGGATCACTGGCAACTCAGGAGTGACATGTATAGCTCGACAGAGAGACAGAGAGAGGGAAAGGAGAGAGAGAGGAGAGAGCAGAAGAGGAGAGAACAGAAAATAAGGAGAGATGGCAGTTAGGTCTGGTCACAGTCAACATGTATAAGGTGAATGTATATTTAGTGCAAAGTGCAAGCAGGGACTCCGGCAGGACTAACTATAACAGCATAACTAAAAGGGAGAGCCAGAAGGAAACACAGACATGAGGGGCTCCCTGAGATGTAAAGCAACCAATCACCTCACCGTCAACAAACCTGAGTGATCAATGAGAGTGGGGAGGACAGCATCTAAACATACCAGTTCACCAGAATACTCTACGTCTATGAGTCCCCCAGATCTGCTCCTTTACCTAAGGTTAATCTATTTACAAACATGCTTGCGCTAAATAAATAGGTTTTTAGCCTAGACTTAAACACTGAGACTGTGTCTGAGTCCCGAACATTAATAGGAAGACTATTCCATAACTTTGAGGGCTTTGTAAGAAAAAGCTCCGCCCCCTGCTGTAGTTTTAATAATACGTGGTACTGACAGGCAGCCTGCATTCTTTGATGGAAGTAGGCGTGGCGGATCGTAAGACACTAACAGTTCACTCAGATACTGTGGCGCGAGACCATTTAGTGCTTTAAATGTCAGAAGTAGTATCTTAAAATCGATGTGAAATTTCACAGGGAGCCAATGCAGTGTAGATAAGATAGGGGTGATGTGCTCGTATCTTCTGGTTCTAGTGAGGACTCTCGCTGCTGCATTCTGTACTAACTGAAGCTTGTTTATACACCTAGTTGAACAACCAGACAGTAAGGCGTTACAATAGTCCAACCTAGAGGTGATAAAAGCATGAACTAGTTTTTCTGCATCATTTAGTGACAATATGTTTCTTATCTTGGCAATATTTCTGAGGTGAAAGAAAGCTATCCTGGTGATATTATCTACATGAGCTTCAAACGAAAGGCTGGAATCTATAATCACACTGAGGTCTTTTACTGTTGCATTTGATGGAACAGAAAGGCCATCTAAAGTTACAGTGTGATCAGAAAGCTTACTTCTAGCTACTTGTCGTCCTATGACCAGAACTTCTGTCTTATCAGGATTAAGCAGAAGAAAATTAGTTAACATCCAATCTCGTATGTCCTGCACACACTGCTCGATTTTAGCAAACTGGTTTTTCTCATCTGGTTTTGCTGAGACATATAATTGTGTGTCATCAGCATAACAATGAAAACTAATACCATGTTTACGAATAATAATAATTGCCCAGAGGAAGCATGTAAAGGGAAAAAAGCAGTGGGCCTAAAACTGAGCCCTGTGGAACACCAAACTCCACTTCAGAACATGAGGAATGGTCACCATCTAAATCTACAAACTGATAACGATCAGTCAAATAGGATCTGAGCCACAAGAGGGCAGTTCCCTTTATTCCTACTACCTTTTCTAATCTGTGAAGGAGAATACTATGATCAATGGTGTCAAAAGCTGCACTGAGGTCCAGTAACACAAGTATAGTGACGCAACCCTGATCTGAGGCCAATAGGAGGTCGTTTACTACTTTAACAAGTGCTGTCTCTGTGCTGTGATGAGGCCTAAATCCTGACTGATACAGTTCATCTATGCTATTTCTGTGTAGATGTGAACATAGCTGCTGTGATACTACCTTTTCCAAAATCTTGGAGATAAAGGGAAGGTTTGATATCGGCCTGTAATTAGAAAGCTGACTGGGGTCAAGGTCAGGTTTCTTGATTAGCGGCTTAATAACGGCTAATTTAAAGGATTTGGGGACATACCCACTACTGAGTGAACAGTTAATTACTTTCAACAGGGGTTCTATTATTGCTGGTACTATCTGTTTGAGAAAATGTGTCGGTATAGGATCTAATATACAGGTTGACGATTTTGAAGAAGAGATGAGTGAAATTAGTTCCCTCGCAACTTACACAAACAGTAGTAAGGAGAAAAAGAAGAAAAGAAAAAGGAGGGCTGGGGGGTTTGGCAAATGGTATTAAAAAAAAGCACAAACTAGAAATTTAAAACAAGAAAAAGGGCATCATCTCGGTATAATGTGATGTGACACAGAGGCCCATTTCTCTTATCCACTCAACACAGAAGAACACCCCATTCAGGTAAGGCAGATGTGTGTCGACCTTCACAAGTCAGGCAATGGCTACAAGAGAAAAGCCACTCGCCTAAACTTACCCGTACCTACAGTCAGAGGAATCATTAAGAAGTTTAAAACAACTGGAACAGTGACAAAAAGGGCTGGACGAGGACCAGAGTTTCTCAGGAGTGAGGAGGATGGGAAGAGAAGTAAAAACATCTCCAAAGCTCACTGTTTGAGAATGATCAGATGCTATTTAAATGCCAAAAAGATGTTTGGGAAGCAAGCAAGGAAAAAGCCTTTTCTCAGCCAAGATCACAAACAAACGTCTGGAGTTTACTGAGACTTCAAATGGGACCGTGTGCTGTGGTCAGAAGAGATTAAATACAACATTTTGGAAACAAGCACTGCCTGGGTCTGGCGTAAAACAAAAGAGGAGTATGTGGAAAAGTACCTCGTGTCCACTGTGGTGGAGGATCTGTGACGCTGTGGGCCTGCGTCTCTTCCCAACGCCCTGGGAACCTTGTTAGGGTGCATGGCATCAACCCTCTGAAATACCCGAGCATTTTAAATCAAAACCTGATGGCCTCTGTCAGAAAGCTGAAGATGGGGCGTCACTGGGTCTTTCAGCAGAATAATGACCCAAAAACCTGGTGAAATTTACACAAAAATCGTTCAGCAGACACAAAATCAAGCTCCTCCCGTGGCTGTCTCAGTCCCCAGACCTCAACCCAAATGAAAACCTGCGGGGTGAGCCGAAGAGGAGAGTGCATAAGAGAGGACACAGGACTCTGGATGATCTAGAAAGAGAAATGGTCCAAAGATCCCTCCATCTGTATTCTCCAATCTTGTGAAATGTTATAAGAGATAGAAGTGCCGTCTTGGAAGTGTACAAAGTATCAACGTCTGGGGTGCCAAAAATTATGGACACATGATTTAATGTGTAAAAAAAATCTTAATATGGGATTTTTTTCCCCCCACTGAATAATTGTACTTCAATTAAAAGGTAAAATCTTTCTCTTTTGTTGCTTTGTGGTTCTATTGTTTAAATAAATAAATACATTTATGAGCAGCCTGAGAACACACCTTAACCAGGAGTGACCAGCACTGTACAAGTGTGGTGTGATCAGGTGTCTATTCGGCCATATAGTGTAGAATTGTTGGGAAAAAGCACAATCGGATAAAGGGCCTGAAGTGCTGAAGTAAACAATTTAAAACAAATAATACGGCACACATTGCGATACACTGACTGGGGTGAGATCAGATCACTCAGCAGCCAGAAGAAAAAAAGTTGAAGTGAAGACTTGCGAACTGATCGTGACTCACAAAGCGTGTTAAGCAATGCTGTGAAAGCATTTAATTTGCCCCGGCATGTTTCATTAGCACAAGACAGATTAAACAGATTATTGTTTGATACCCAGAACCCTACAGTAACCCATGAAGGTTTTATTTTCCCATGATTTTTCACTGTAGATTAAAAACACACCAACACCAGGTTAAATTGTATTTATACTTTATTACCTTGTTGCACATTTAATATCAGGTAATCTGAATGGAGGAGGATACAGCCCACTGTAGCGCACGCTAGCGTACGTGTTAACCCTATGAAAAATCTCTGCGAACAGAATGTCTTTCCACGTGGAGATGTAAAAACCTTCCGTGGCATGCCGAGTCATGATTACGGGCCTTCTGACGAAGTAAACGTTCAGCTCAAAAGGCCAGAACCAGAGGCCAAGTGCTGCTCAGGGTGAAGGGGGCAGGATCGATGGGTGGATGCTCCCGGAAGCTGGATATAACGGGGGCCAAAACAACAACAAAAAAGCAGCAGCAGCAGCCGCCCACGCCAACAGTGGTACGAAATTCTCCTTCCACAGCAACCAGTATTAAAAGGCACTTGGCTGGATGTTAACAAGGAATTTGTTGGAGAGATGAGAGAGAAGCACGGTCCTCGAGAATTAAAACGGTTCTGCTGGAGGAGAAAGGCAGAATGAGAACGAGGGCTCATTGTTATCGACAGAACGAAATACTAAGAGCAGATATCGGAGGAGTTTATTACCTGCTTGTGCGACTACAGATCTCAGATTGGAATGATTTCTTCATTGATGAAAAACTCAATGGTCTCCTCTTCCCAGTCATCAACATTACTGTCCAGTTCATCAGTGTCCACACCTGCCGAGAGGAGAAATGATTTAAGACAATGAGCATATATGCTCTTTAAAGGTCATTTTTAACATCCAAGCACTTTACTAGTTAAAGACTAGCTCTTCTCCATGTTTCTCAAAATCAATGCAGAGTCACAAACGGAATTTATTATTTCCTTCAACGTGAATGTGTCTAATGAAACATCTGTCACATCCAAGAGTTTTAATACAGACAACCTAAGTGCTTTAATCTTAAACAGTGACAAACTCACTCAGGATGTGGAGTTATTCGACTTCAGTAAGCACATGTTTATCCAGTCAGATGACAATTCTGTTATATTTAGCTCATGAAAATGGCGAGCTTGTGCTAAAATGTGCCTGCACCTCTCTTTTTTTTCCCCCCTCACCTGCTTGTGAAATCTAAAAAAAGATCCTAACAAGTGGATGCGTAATGTGTGATGAACGCACCTCCTCTGAGCTCGAGGCGGAGATCTCTCTGCTCCTGATACATCTTCATGGCGGCCTCGCGGTACTTGCGGTAATCCTCCATCATTGTGCGCCTCTTGTCGACCAGCTCCTGCACAGCACACGGGACAGAACTCGGTCAGCCGGATCCGAATACAGGGACCGACATTAAAGTGTTCTATATATATAAATAAATAAATAAAAAGCTGACCTTTGAAGCCTTTGACTGGCTGAGTCGATCTTTCTGCTCGAAGATCTTGGAGTATTTCTTCAGGTCTTTCTTGATTGCCTGGTACATTTTAGAGAAATAGGAAATTATGAGTGTTGGGGCTTCGGGTGGTGACGGCTGCTTTTATTAAAGTGGTTCTCGATGCGCTCTCACCTTGATCTGCTCCTGGGAGAGGAGGGACGGAGGACGAGGCCGCCAGAGCAGCTGACAGAAACGGTCTTTGTTGTTTTTCTGCAACAGACGCCCTTGAAACGTCCACAGCCAGTACGCATTGTCCACCTACATTCGTATTAACATTTGTATTAAGTTGAAGACAACAATAAATAAATCAATCAATCAATGGCTCGCTCTTCAAAATAACGACCTTGTGGCTCCACCAAGAGACAGAGGTGACAACGAATCTCCCAGTTGGGTCCCACTCCACATCAGAGGCCATGTAATGTTCAGCGATGTTCATCATGGTGCAGTCTGAGGTGTCTACGAACGCCAGGGCGCCGTTCATGCTGCCAGGAACAAACAGATTAATTCAAGCGAGCAGCAAAAAACCAGCGTGGAACCTTCAGACACGTCTCGACTTGATGTGTAATTACGCTCGAGTACCAACCTCCTCAATCCAGCCAAGACCAAGAACTGGCCCTGAGGGCTCCAGAAGATGCTGTTCGCTTGCTGTTTATCAAACATTTCTGGGGGAGAAATTTTTATTTTATTTTATAAAAGTTTCTTATATGTCTTTGAAAAACGTTCCAAGTCCTTCACATAAACCATGTGTTGTCAGAGACGTTAATTACGGATACACTCACTGATCAAATCGATTTTGCCATTGCTCTTGACGTGGTAAAAGGACGCGTTGATCCTGGGGGATTCGCCATGCAGCACCGCAAACCTGCTCCCGTTGGGCTCCCAGGCAAAGGCGATGATGCCCTCTGTAGCACAGAGAAGAAAACACGTTTCATCATAAGTTATTTATGATAATATTTTTTTATTCTGATATACATACACTGACAATTTGCACATTTCATATCTTTTTCCTATTTTGACTTGCCAGTGTGCACTTTATTTTTTTTTTATTTGCATTACATTCCAACCGCCCTTTTTTTCTTTTTCTCCGTACTACTGTTTGTGTAACCTGCTGCAGCAGTAACAATTTCTCTCACGGGATCAATATCGTACACCTGTTTATCTACTTAATGTACAGGGGAATACTCTTAATAGCGTCAGGAGATAATAAAAGTGCCTGAATGTCAACATGATTACGCAGAAATAAAACCAAACTTTAGTCTATCAAGCTCGGATTACAGGTTCTCTACACATTTATATTAGTACATAAAAAAGACAAAAGCATGATAATCATGAATCTGATACAGAAGCAGTGAATGTACAGATTCAATAGACTGTTAAGAATTGAAGGGAATATAATAAGAGAGGCATACAGGTGATAATGTGAGCAGCGCCGCTGGTTCACACCGTTACCTTTCATCTCCACGACGTCCACAGGAACCTGCTTCTCCCTCATCCGGAAGATCTCAAAATTTGTGACAATTCCCTAAAGTGAAAACGGCACGACTTAGAACAAATCATCTCTCCAGACGGAGCAAAGCGACAACGATTCTTCATGATATCCGGATCAGAAACTTCTCAGTATTTGACCCAGACCCGAGACTCTAACACTCTTTAAAGTACCTGTGTTCCCTTAGGAGTCCTGTCCACCTTTACGCACAGGTAGTCGCCGTTCTTCTGCCAGTGAAGTTTGCAATCCACAACGTTAAACAGGTTGCGCACTCGGATCTCGTTCCTGGACGGGAGCTGCATGAGGGTCACCCTCGCCGGGATGTCTTTGTCCTCAGGAACCCAGAAGGCGATGATGTTATCGCCAGGAGACCAGGAGAAATCTCTGTACAGGATTAACACAATGAGGGCGTGTTTACAAAACCAGGTCATAAAGTTTAGCCACCCAAATAAAATAATAAATAAATAGTACAATATACCATCCCTACTTCATTTCCTCCATGCTTTAGAGTTTTAACTTACTTAATTCCGTTGATCTTCAGACTTTTCTTATCCAAAAGACCCATCGACTATGGAAGAAAAGCAAAAACGTTCAGACAAAATTTAAATGAAACCTAAAAATAAAATCACACTGACTGCAGAGAGAAATCTGTAGATCAATAAGTAAGTGAGAAGAAAAAGAAAACACAACGTCTAGTAATGAGTAACACACCGGTGTCTCGTAGATGCTCAGGGTGTCCTGGGTCATTCTAGCGAAGAACTTCCCGTCCGGACTCCACCTGAAGATTTAAAACAAAAAGAAAAACCCATCTAAACTAAATGGAAACATAAAGCACCACACAGGGTACACACACTGCACCGAAAAATGCACATATACTGACTTGAAGATGGGCCAGTGGGCGGAGCTCTCGCAGTGGAAGCCTCTCTTCTTCTGGCCGGTCAGAACATCCCAGATTATGATGGCCTGAGGATCGTCCTTCGTGTCCATCAGGGGACTGAATGTGACCACGTACCTGGAGAGGACACGGCAGAATCAAGTGTTTAATCTGACGGGAATATAACAGCACAAGAAGTGTTTATTAAACATCTCTGAGGTAACGTTAGGCTTTCCATCATTACCAATAAATAAATAAATGAATAAAATAAACCCGCCTTCTGGTTTACGATCGCGCACAAGAATGTCGCCTCATCTGTAACTGGTCAGATATTTTACTACATGTTACACGGAGGGCCAATCAGAGCTCCTCCCTCAGCCTGAGCTCCAGTGGATGAAGGTAAAGACGAGTGGGAGGAGTCATGTGTTCTCTCTGATCACATGATCAGGAGTGAAGCTAAATGTCACCCAATGTTACACCGACACGGGCAAAACGTGCGCAAGTAAAAAATATTTCTATTCCAATAAGAGAGAAGCGATCGGATCAAGTGTTCACATGACTTATATTCCCATACATCAGACGGATTAATAAAAGTTTAGACACCCCTTTCATTCCAGATGACCGTTCATTGTGATTCTGACTGAGATGGATGTTCCACGCAGATATTCCCATTGGGCTTTTATTCAGGTTATGAGTGGAAGATTACGGTCCAGGTACAGTAACAGTCAAAAGTCTGGACAAGGTTGGATTTATTTTCTACATTTTAGAATTATACTGGAGATTTCAAAACTATGAAACAACACACATGAACAACAACAAGTCGGTTGTTATTTTAACACACAAAGCTCAGCTGTGCTAGAGCAGCTCTTGCAAGAACAGTATTGTAAGCGCATTTGCAAAACTACAGCTACTGAAATGCTGTGCAACTTGTTGACTGTTTAGACCTTCAGTTTCAGCGAAACTATTGCACCACACTTCACACACACACACACACAAAAAAAAAAAACCCCACTTCTGTAAACACTTTGCAGAAAATGGAAGCGGTTTGTATTTTCTTCAAATGCTGGGTATATTTTTCTGAAATTTGGTGCTTTTACATCATTTTACATTCAAGTAAATAATTTAAGTGCAAACTAATTCTGAATCATAAACTTTCCCATCAGTCAAATCTCTCCTGTCTGTTTTAAGAAAGCTGGTTAACATTAAACACCATGGAAATAACCTTAACACAACATGTGATGGACAGCCTGCAGTAAATGAAAACATCATCACATCCCAAATGTACGACAGCTTAGATGATCATTGATCTACCGCAAAAGATTCTTATCCTTTAGACATGCGGGAAAAACCACCTATAGCATTACATTCAAAAGAAAAACGCATCAATGAAAATGAGTACAATATTCTTATATACTCAGCTTTACCAACTAGAGCTGTGACATTCGGATCGTTCACACACTCTTTACATCTTTTGACTGTATGAGTGATTGGTGCAATAATGCCACCTACTGGACTGGAGCGGGGAGCTAAAGACCAATATGGGGGGGAAAAGTTTCAACAAAAAATATCTGAACTGTGTAGGAGACGTATTTAAAAACACGTTATGCAGCACTTCAATGGTTATTAAATATTTTCAGTAGTTTTAATACTTTAAAACCTGTAAGAAATATAGCTGTTCATGATCAAACCAGAGCGTTAAACGGTAACGATCTTGAATCCAATTGAAAAAAGCAACGACAGCACAAGAATGATGGGCAAATCTAGCTGTATCCTGACCCTGCCCTCTGACCCCAGCTCCATGACCGGTATAGGTGAAAGAAAAAATTATAATTTCACTGTGCTGTAAAGGTACATGTGACAATTAACTGAATAATAATTATTGATTATTATTAGAGGTGATGAATATATTGCTGTTTCTCTATAATCCTACAGGTGGCGTAGACTAAACTGTTCACACAGCATGGCTTCCTGTGTGGGAGGAGCTAATTATTTGCAAAGTTTGTTCAGAATTATAACAAAATCTGACTATCAAGATGCTAAAAAAAAAAAAAAAAAGACACTTACAGAATTGAAATACAGTTCGAATCAGCACCACGATAACCACGATATCATCACACCAGATTTGTAGCACATTTCAGCGATTTCAATCCCTATTATTTCCCCCGCTTCCTCTTCTGTGTTCTTACACTCAGAACGCCACGGTTTTATTCCTTTCCCGTGACACTGTGCCCTCGCAGAATCCACGGCACTTTAAAAACACATCAGACCTACAAGAATCACACAAACGCCCCTTTCTGACTGTAAAAACAAACGGAGAGACAAGTATTGCCTTGTAGGGGAAACCGTGCCTGGCTGTAAGTGTGTGAAGCACTTATTGTGCCAAAGTTCCCATATTTCAGTGAGCGTCTCACTGCTCAACGTTCTTAGGATGACGCAAACACACACACACACACACACACAGGCCATGTAATCTGCACAAACCTCTCACAAGGGGAGAAGTCGATGAGCTGCACCCCCTGATGGCTGAACCTCTGAATCTGTTTGAACTTCTCGCCGCCCCACAGTGCGATGCCTCGCTGATGGAACGTGGCCAGGTAGGTGCCTTTGGGAGACCAGCGCACGTACGTTTCCGTCCAGCGCTGAAAGAAAACACGTGTACATGTTCATTAGATCTATAAATACATTTTTGAAAAGCACACAGTACACCAGTGTGCGCTAGAAGAAGAAGAACAGGAGAGAAATAAACATTTCTTACCGCCCTCTCCTCCACCTCAATGGGTTCCTTGACATCGTTGGAAAAGATGCCGGTTTTCTCCCCAGAATCGTAAATCACGCTGTACTGGTCACGGCAGTCCGGGTCCTCCATCCAGTGGCGCAGATTCCCCTGTGGAGCAACAATCATCAGAATTAAACACACCTGCCTTCAGCAGAGACTGGAAGATCTGAATAGCGTCTGGAGAAACGTGTGCATCAGAAACACTACGACACAAGCACGAGAAGCTGCAGTCTACGTTACGTTAGCTTACCTTACTAACTAACCAGGCTCTGTACACGCTCACTAATAACACTTGAAGCGTCGGGTCGCTGTGATTCCTTTCATGAACACCGGATTGACTCAGGCTGCGTACAATCCACTTCCACCGCGTTTATTCTCACACAGAGAATAAACAGAGAATACCCCCCCCCCCCCCCTTTAAATTAACTGACATGTTCACTTGTTGCAGGGGCGGGGCTAATCACAGACGGGTGTGTGTGTTCATCTACACAAGCGAGTGAGAGAGTGGGTTAATGCGCTGCATGGAATTAAATAAGACTTTCCCCATGTTAAACACTAAAACATTAATACACTGAGGTCAGTGTTGATACTGTGGCCGTGCTGACAAACAAACAAATCAGTGTACGGGGAAACAACAGTGTCACTACAACTGTTTATAACACATACATACATCTATAATAATACTAAAACTGAGGAGGACGTGTGCATCTGGTCGGTCATCATTCATTTTCAGTTTTTTTGTGTCTTACTGTGTTTTTAAACTGGTGTAAGTGTGTATAATGAGTGGACTTGAAACTAATTTGCTTGTAGAATTTGGAGAAAATGGCTAATCTGAGGTTTTTTTAACGCCATAAAATGCGTTTCAAAAAGCAGATTGAAATACATCAGAATATCAGTTACCAAACAGGAAACCAGTCGATACCCATCACTGGCGACCGACCGGTGCATCCTCATTATAAATATAATAAATCATTTCAAATTAAAAGGGGACACGTGAATCGACACAAGAATAATCATGATTCATAACTAAACACATCACAATCATGCGCTTCAATATCTTGAATTTTACAAAATTTACATCATACATTTTTGTGCAATAACATCATTTTAAACTGCAGTATTATCCTAGTGCAATCTGTTTAAAAGTGTAACCAGTGTATTGTTTCTCTTTTCTTTTTATACACTGTACCGTCTCTACTTACTATCTGCACATTTTCCTACGCTGCTGTGACAAAAATGTCCCCACTGTGGGACGAACAAAGGTACATCACACCTCATATCTTATCTTACAGTTAATCTAACGTCTGTCTCCCATGGGAACGCACTGCAAAGCTGTTTCACACAAACAGACTACACAGTGCCTGAAGAACATTATAAAAATCTTTCCTTTGCAACAATTTGACCTCAAAATGTCTAAATATTTCCTTGCGCACGCGCGCGCGCACACACACAGCACAAGAAAGACAGTCCAGGACCAATCTGCTTTTCCTCACTTCAGTATAAAAGATACTCACAAAATCTTTAAAGGGCTGCTTCTCCGGAGGTTCCCATTCATCACTGATAGTCATGTACCTGAATAATGAACACAAACACTCCATTAAAGCAAATAAATTCTTTACATCTTCATTGTACACAATATAAAAAAAGAAAAGACAAAATCATGTCACGAGTCACTAGTTTACTTATCGTACATCACCAGACATTACAGACAAAAGAATAATGGCTTTATTTCCTTCCATACAAAGTGCAAAAAAGACAAAGGAAACACAGCGTACTTGTCGAAGTCGGTGAACAGGTTGACGCGGAAGGTGTGTTGTTTATCCAACTTGTAGCCGTCTGCGTTCTTCACCGCTTCCTGTGCATGACTCGGGACGGAATACTCCAGAAAAATGTACCTGGAATGATTAGATTGTTATTATTTATTTAATAGATACACGTCTCCATCCCTCATATACAGCAAAAATTAAAGGCAAAAAAAAAAAAAACCCCAAGAAGGAGGAAAAAGCCCAGGGAGAAATGTTAAGATATAAATAGAGAACATCAGGCAGCTTGAACAAGTCGATTCAGTCATTTAACAGACATCGTCATGACGCAGATGCACGAAAACTGTTATAGATTTTTCTCCATCATCCTACAGGTGGTGGTCTATAAACTATTCACATCCCCGCCGGCAGCACATCATCCTGTGTGGTACAAGCAAATTATTTTCTAAGTTTGTTGTCGTTGTAACAGTCTTAAAAAAATAAAGTAAAAACAAATTTGTACACAGTATTTATAAAGCCGTGATACTCGTACAACACCAATCGAATGGGCTCATTAGTATCGTGATATCGTATTGGCTGGTCCCTGGTGATTTCCAGCCTTGTGTTGTGTAGTTTTGCCTATATTTACGTCTTAACACACTACATGACACTAGCGGACTAAAAACAGACAGGTTTATCTTTAGAACATGTTAACATCTGCACTTCAGGGCCTATAGATCAGATTTGGCTCCTGAGTGGTGCAGAATGTGTTCAGCGTGTCATGTGGAGATCTCGAGTTCCTGGGTGATCCCACAGACGTCTGCTGCTGGATCAGAGAGACTGGATCAGAGAGCAGATCGCGCATGCTCTCTCAGGAGAGAGGGATGTACACTCGTATCACTGCTACATCTGAGAGTTCAGCAAGCAAAAATGGCAGATAGTGCTTTCCTATATTCTGCACGATACATCACTGGAGGAAGTCAGGTGCAAGCCGAAACGCTTGCTTAACTGTTGGAGGGCCATAACAGAGACTTTTCTTCTCATCACTGCCACCTCTGGATCAAATAAAATGTTCTGTAAAGCCACCTGATACACACACGCGTATATTATACACCCTCTTATTTACCCTTTGGTCTTTCCGTCTGCTTCTGGATAGAACTCGTTAGTGATTTTGCCGAACTTGGAGAAGATCTTGTGGATGACGTTCTTTAGTTTCTCCAGACGATCAGGTCCTACTTGGGGAACGTTGTCGACGACGACGACGGAGTCGATGCCATCAGCCTCCTGAGGTTGCTCTCTCAGGATATCTCCCAGCAGCTCTGCAGGGGCGGAAATTAAACTCGGTGATATACGAGATATACAGACATGGTGACTTTGACTACAGTTTAGACCCTTTTAGAGACTTACTGACAGGTTAATGTAAAATCTAGTGAATTCTTTTAAGCAGTGAAAAGCACTATTCGGACGGGACTAGTTTTACTGGGGGACGTTAGAGAAATTTCTGTTTAACAGAGGTACTTTGTGATTTTAATCCCGTCCGAATCTGCCATGTCTGTCTTCTTCTCACACGACCTCCAGAATTCCAGAGCAAATTACCTTCTGTTTTTCAGCAAACCCGGCGGTCCTCTGAGAAATCTAATCCCGTCCGAACGCGGATGTCTGTGTTTGCAGAACATTTTTTTTTCTTTCTTCCGAAACGCGTTTTCTTGTGTGTTTTGGTCAACACACAATCCGTACAATCTCTAGCGCGCCGGTATTCGAGTTTCTGCTTTCTACACTCCAATAGAAATCCTCATCCTCAACACGTGGTCTTACGCAACGCCCACATGAAAAACAGACACGCCCACCTCCGTAATAAACACGGAGATATTAGTCCCGTCCGAATCCATACATGAAGTGACAGACGTCGGCTGAAAAAAAATCTAAATTCAAACTCAAACGTCCCCCAGTAAAACTAGTCCCGTCCCAATAGTGCTTTATAATTAAATCAAGTCCCCGTTTCCTTCACAATATTACGCAATATCCTTTCTTTCCTGCATTCCTGAATTTTCTTTATTTATTTACTTCTATAAGAAAACAATTACAATATTATTCTCTAGCCTAAAACAACTTTATTTACTTAAAGAATTATTTGAAATTAAAATAACAGTATTAATAATAATAATATACAAGCGAGACTTTGGCGCCACCTAGCAGCAATTTATTTGCGCGTGCTTTAGCTAGCTTGCTCTGTAGAGCGCGCGTCATTGTGACCACTTCACTACAGGTATACTGGTATAATAATAATAATAATAATCAACATAAACAAAAAGAGGAAAATGTGCAGATAAATGAGGTGCAGAAACTAAAGGCATGTGTGTTATCTGGAGGAGGGGGCGAGGCGCCAGGGTGGTGCTGCTTCAGGACAGATAAAGCAAATAACCGACTCTCACAGCTCACGTTTCCAAACTAAAGCTAATCTCGTCAGAGTCAGAATACTGTACTTAACACAAAGCTAGCACGGTTCATGCACGGTTAGAGCGCGCTCAGCTAACCGTGTCAGCTCAGGACGCCATGTTGGTTAGCTTGCGTCCCAAACCGCGACTTGTTCACTACACAAGTGCACTACCGACACACAGCCTGACGCAACAGCACGAGCACACTCAGCAGCGCGCTAGGTGACTACCATGGCGTTATTTGGGACTCAGCCCAGGGCCTAAGCGCCATGAAATCGTCTCGTTTTAAATAATCAGAACGTACATTAGCACATGACTGTGCACGTCAGAAACAGTCCGATAAATCTGTGGAAAGCGAACCGAGTTTAGTTTGATAAATAAACGATTTTCAGCCTGGTTTTTGGTGTTTATTTGCAGCTCGTGCGTGATGGCGCGTGTCTGGATAAAGCCTCACCCTGATCGCTGATGTCATCCTCGAAGTCCTCAGGGTCGCTGAACGAGGGCTCCTCGCCTTCATCAAACTCCACTTCAGCCTCCATTTCCTCCGTGCCTCTCATCGAGGTGAATTATCCCGCACCGCTAACGTTACCGCGCTCTGTTACACGAGCTTTTCTCTCAGGACCATGTGCAGCACCGCCGGCACGCACCACCTAGCGGCAAGAAAAGGAACGAACCATCTGAGGGAAACCCGACTTCACCGACCTGGCACCAGGAACATAAGGTGGGGTAAACTTTTATAACGTATTATACAATATTAACATATTAAACGACTTAATAAAAACGTATTGACGACAATTCAAGTGTATTTTGCTATAAAATTATGATCGTATAAATCGTATCTAAGAGAACCCCCCTATGTGTGTGAACTTGGTATTTCCCAATACCGACTCACTTCCTGTGCGTCTCTTTAGCGCGAGATGCGGCGCACATATTGTGCGATATATATACCATGTACAGGCGGGATAGCTGGGTAAGAATGATACGTATAAGGAATGTGAAGATCAGTGCATCCGAGCGGAAGTCGGTAGCTCCGAGTGAGCTGACGTGTTTCCTGAGTGAGAAACAAGATAATAAAAGACGGGGGGACATTTTCTATAATAAAGGTGCTGAGCTAAAGATGCCCATTCATATAATAATAATAATAATAATAATAGTTGTCGTAATTGTATGTGTATTTAAATAAAGCGAAGAGAGGTGAGCTCTGATCAGTGGGCGCTCATAATAAAAAATAGATCAAACCCATCTCGTTACAGAACAATGAGTGTAACATGCACTACATGGCCAAAATGATATGGGCACCCAATGTTCAGCCACAAGAGCATTACTGAGGTCAGGTACTGATACTGATGTTGGGTGATGAGGTCTGGGGACCATTCGGCTTTCCAGTTCATCCCAAAGGTGTTCAAATCATTCATCATACAACAAATGTATTTTATTTCTTAAAGGACTCAAGTTCCTATATAAGATGTAACAGAATGCCACAATCATCAAACAAAACTAAACAAAAATAAAGAAAATGAGGAAATAATCCCTGTTTAAAGTCCCCATACCTTTAGTTCTTAATATTGTGTATTGGCCTCTTTAGCATCAATGATGGGCTGCAGCCTTCTGTAATAATTGTGCATGAGGTCCTTAATTCTCTCCGGTAGTATCGCTGCCCATTCTTCTTGGCAAAATGCATCCAGTTCCTGTAAATGTTTTGGCTGTTTTGCATGTTTGAGATCTCCTCAAAGTGGCAGAATTATCCTGAGGTCAGTGATAGCTGCTCCAGACCCTTCTCCTTTATCTGCTGTAGCCAATGGAGGGTCAACTTGGCCTTGTGCTTTGGATCAGTATCATGTTGGAACGTCCAGGAGCGTCCCATGCGCAGCTTTTGTGCTGTGCAATTGTGCAAATTGTCTGTGAGTATTTTCTGATAACATGCTGCAATCATCTCGCCAGCAATTCTGACTAACTTCCCTCTCTGTGGCACTGGAGCTCAGACGTCTCAAAATCAGATCCTCCACCGTGCTTCACAGTGGGGAGGGTGTACTTTTCACTGTAAACATAGCGCTTATGCTTGTGACTATAAAGTTCAAGTTTGGTCTCATCTCTCCACACGTCTTTTGTCTAGGTGTCTGGCGTACTGCACGCGGGTCTTTTTATGGCATGGCATGGGCGCAGTAAGAGCTTTCTCCTGGCTGCTCCTACCATGCAGGTCATTTGTATTCCTCCTTTTTGTTCTCCAGAGCAGCCTGTATTTCTTTTGAAGTTGTTTGTGGGTTTTTCTTTGTGTCCCGAACAATTCTTCTGGCAGCAGTGAGTGAAATCTTTCTTTGGTCTCCCTGTCCGTATCAACAGAACCTCATATTTTCCATTTCTTTGTCTGAGTTTCATCAGTACTGACTGGCATCTTCAAGTGATGAGATATCTCTTTATATTCTTTTCTTGCTTTATAAAGTACTACTTTATTACGCAGGTCCATTGGTGGTTCTTTTGTCTTCCCCATATGTTGTAGCATCCAGCCAAGTCAGTGCATCACCTCATGAGTTGAGAAACGAATTACAATTACAGTGAGTGACAGGTGTGGAAACGTACCTTTAATAGCCTTTAAGTGTGTGTGTGTGTGTGTGTGTGTGTGTGTGTGTGTGTGTGTCAACCCTTGGCCAAACATTCAAGGATGTGTAAACTTTTGATCAGACCTGGTTGATTTCAGTTATCATTAGTCAAACAACTATGTGATACTTTATGACTTCATGTGACCACAAACACATACACACGTGGACAAAATTGTTGGTACCCTTCGGTCAATGAAAGGAAAACTCACAATGGTCACAGAAATAACTTTAATCTGACAAAAGTAATAATAAATAAGAATTCTATGAATGTTAACCAATGAAAGTCAGACATTGCTTTTCAACCATGCTTCAACAGGAATTATAAAAAAAAATGAACTCATGGAACAGGCCTGGACAAAAATGATGGTATCCCTAACTTAATAGTTTGTTGCACAACCTTTTGAGGCAATCACTGCAATCAAACGATTCCTGTAACTGTCAATGAGACTTCTGCACCTCTCTGCAGGTATCTTGGCCCACTCCTCATGAGCAAGCTGCTCCAGTTGTTTCCGGTTTGAAGGGTGCCTTTTCCAGACGGCATGTTTCAGCTCCTTCCAAAGATGCTCAATAGGATTGAGGTCAGGGCTCATAGAAGGCCACTTTAGAATAGTCCAATGTTTTCCTCTTAGCCATTCTTGGGTGTTTTTAGCTGTGTGTTTTGGGTCATTGTCCTGTTGCAAGACCCATGACCTGCGACTGAGACCCAGCTTTCTGACACTGGCCAGCACATTTCTCTCTAGAATCCCTCGATAGTCTTGAGATTTCATTGTACCCTGCACAGATTCAAGACACCCTGTGCCAGATGCAGCAAAGCAGCCCCAGAACATAACAGAGCCTCCTCCATGTTTCACAGTAGGGACAGTGTTCTTTTCTTCATATGCTTCATTTTTCCGTCTGTGAACATAGAGTTGATGTGCCATAGGACATTCTCCCAGAAGCTTTGTGGCTTGTCAACATGTAGTTTGGCATATTCCAGTCTGGCTTTTTTATGATTTGTTTTCAACAATGGTGTCCTCCTTGGTCGTCTCCCATGTAGTCCACTTTGGCTCAAACAACGACGGATGGTGCGATCTGACACTGATGTTCCTTGAGCATGAAGTTCACCTTGGATCTCTTTAGAAGTCTTTCTGGGCTCTTTTGTTACCATTCGGATTATCTGTCTCTTTGATTTGTCATCAATTCTCCTCCTGCGGCCACGTCCAGGGAGGTCGGCTACAGTCCCATGGATCTTAAATTTCTGAATAATATGTGCAACTGTAGTCACAGGAACATCTAGCTGCTTGGAAATGGTCTTATAGCCTTTACCTTTAACATGCTTGTCTATAATTTTCTTTCGAATCTCCTGAGACAACTCTTTCCTTCGCTTCCTCTGGTCCATGTTGAGTGTGGTACATACCATGTCACCAAACAACACAGTGACTACCTGGAGCCCTATATATAGGCCCACTGACTGATTACAAGATTGTAGACACCTGTGATGCTAATTAGTGGACACACCTTGAATTAACATGTCCCTTTGGTCACATTATTTTCAGTATTTTCTAGGGGTACCATCATTTTTGTCCAGGCCTGTTCCATGAGTTTATTTTTTAAAATAATTCTGTTGAAGCATGGTTGAAAAGCAATGTCTGACTTTCATTGGTTAACATTCATAGAATTTTTTTTATTATTACTTTTGTCAGATTAAAGTTATTTATGTGACCATTGTGAGTTTTTCTTTCATTGACCGAAGGGTACCAACAATTTTGTCCACGTGTGTATTTTGCACGCTCAGTTATATTTCCCAAATAAATGGAAAAGTTTAACAGTAAATGCAGCAGAAGAATAATAATAATGTAGTACAAAAGTAGTAAAGAAAAAGGCAAAAAATCTTGTCGTTGTTTCTTCTCATGGTGTTTGGTCTTTTTCTAATCAACTCATCCAGTTTTGCTGAACCCAGTCCGCTGTATCCGTAGACTCTCTGTTCCGACCCCACAACATTAACACAAATGATCCCAGCACTATTTCACTTCCGACTGTTTTCATCATGCAAATGCTAAAGCACGCTTCGCAAATCATCGCAGCGATGCAATTCTCACGCAGATGTTAGACGCCGGTTAAAAAGTGACGAGTATTGTGTTTTCAGGAGCCAGAAGATCAGTGAGATGTGTGATTTACAGCAGGCTTTTCCAACACTGAAAATTGAAAGTGCTCATATGACATCGATTCCTTTTTTTTTTTATAGAAGGAGAAACACCATGAGCATACGTAAACATCTAAAGCTGGGACCTTTAGAGCCGTGTACTCGAGGGAGAGATCAGACAGGGTCATGAGGGAGGTGTGACAGGACGAAAAGTGTCCATTCGGCTCAACAGGGGAGAAGAAGAGGACAAAGAAGAGGACCTGCACCAAGACTGTACGACTGTGCGTCACCATGCTCAGGAATGAGAACTTGGCCGCAGCGTTTGTACTCGTATGTTTAATTTAAAATGTACCCCAGCTTGACTCTGTCAACATTACGAGGATTGATCATGTCTCCAGACTTTGGAGAGTTTCTCGTAATATTCCTTCTGTGAGTATTTCGACTGTAGACACCGGACCGAGGAGACGCACAGTGTTTCTAAGGCGACAAAACACGGTTCGGTCCAAATGAAACAATCAAAGGGTGAGAGAACTGAGACGACTTTCCTATCAAGACCATTCCAAAGTTTAAAGGAAAAGCAGAAACTCTTTTCTCTCTCCAAGCTACTGTGGTTTTCACTTTGCTTTTACTGATGAACAGACGAGTGCAGCGGATTATAAAATTCTGCAAGATTACTTTCTGGAGGTGTAATAACTTACGGTGTCACGCTGCACCGCGATGCAAAAATGTGATTCACATTGTGGAAATCAGCGTCCCGGGAGGTGTGTGTCTAATTCTGATGCAGTGTCGGAGCTCCGGAGATTCCTGGAGATAACGCTTAGAGAATATAAAGTACATGGACAGCATGCAGGTCACGTGATCAGATTACTTCCTCAAGAGCTCGCACCGTCACTGGGAATTACCTAGTGATTAACAGCTCCACATCACAACAACCGACACATGTTGTAGAAATGCTTACACCTTTATGTGAGAATTGTAAAAAACTTTGGGGGATTTTATATACTGTATATATTCTATATGTATTTTTATTTGAAAAATAAATAAGTGAAATTTACATAATTTAGTACATTTAAAAACTGTTTATTCATAGCAATCTTACAAAGGTTTACAGTTATTTATTTATTTAATTTTTAAATGTATTATTATTATTATATTTATTTTGTTTACTCTTTTCTGGCTTTTTTTTGTATTTTGGTCACATTATTGTAAGAATCCAGTGAGAATAGTGAATTGAATCATTACACCTCACTTAGTTACATACGAGTAGATTTTATTCTTGTTGAGATTTTATATACAGGTCTTACAAACATTCAAGTTACAAACTGCTGCAGATACAAACGGACCGCGGTTCTGTGAACATTAGTAGGTGTGAACAATATCATGGAAGTAACTCGTGTGTACAAAACCTAAACACTGCAGTGCATCAGATAACAATATTTACTACTATATACAATATTTTCAAGTGTTTATGTATAAATGTATAAAATGTCCAAAGTCCAGCATATTGTACAGTGTGTGTGTGTGTGTGTGTGTGTGTGTGTGTGTGTGTGTGTGTGTGTGTGTGTTTATTTAAAGTGATGGTAAACCTGTAGTACATTTACAAAAAATGTTTATTCACAGGAAAAGTTTACAATTATGCATTTATTATATTATTATGCACATTTTTAGTTCATAGTATATTTTAATTTATATGATTTACTCTTATCTGACTTTATTTTCTAAGAATCCAGTTAGAATTATCAGATTAAATCATTACACCTCAGTTAGTCACATACAGATGAGCAGAAGTTTATACATAAACTAAAATTCTAAGTTGGCAGATTAAATAAGACTACACTAAGACTAACTGGATTAATCCAGCGAACACCAACGCACAATATTGTTCAGTGGTTTCCCCCCGTGTTAGAACATTAGTTTTAGCTCTAGGCTTCTCCAGCAGATGGCCCATTTGTCCTGAAAAATTGAATTCGCTCTTCTCTTCTCTCTCTTCTCTTCTCTTCTCTTCTCTTCTCGTCTCACCCACATGAGGTGAATTCCTAATACACGTCTAATAACATGACTTGTATTCCAGAGTAGAAGTTCATCATGGAGGAAAAAGACAAACAAAAAAAAAGGTTTCTTTCTCCTTCACCTTCCTCACAGCAAACTGAAAGCTCACACTGTGTTACTGTAGTCAGCTGAAGCCTCTGGCAGATCGTCAGGAGCTGCTGCTCACGCTGATGTCTGATTAACTAAATATCAGAGTTCACTCAAAGACCAGCGAAAGGCAACCTGGAGGAAACGCAGCGAAAATAAGAGTCATGAGCTTTAATTCATGGAAGTGAACCAGGCTCGATGTGAAGAAAGGGCCGATTGTGGCTCCCACATCAGCTCAGTTCTTTGTGTGTACTGTGCTGTGTGTGTGTGTGTGTGTGTGTGTGTGTGTGAGAGACACCGTACTCCAGCCAAGTTAAATATAGAGACATGTGGTGTGACAACAGCAGTGATATTCAGGACGGCTGGAAAAAGAAACGTAAATGTAGAGATGAAGAAGAGACGTGACTGACTGTCAGTGGAAGGTGGTTAAGGGGGGTTTGGGGTATCAGGGCGGATGGAGATGATGATGTGAGTGCACACTTGGCACCGGGGTTGTTTTATATGGATCATATCTTCACCGATTAAAAGGTCCTCCTGGGGTAGAGACGGGTGGAGGGCGCCTTTCAAAATTGAGCTCTTGTGCAGCTTATGTAACTCGTCCGTTTAGATTTCTACTCAAAGTCATCCAGAGGAAGTACAGTACCGGCCCGTCTCTGTCGTGGGGCAAAATGATCCCAGTGACTCGCATCAGGCAAGAAATAAAGAAATAAAAACTTTTTAAACTCGCAATCCCCCCTGAGAGTCATACACAAAAAATAATTAATAGGCTTCCAACTTTCTTGTTACAAACCAAACAGAGTTTGGACCCTGACAAATTATAAAAGCCGTCCTGTGATAGATAAATAAATAGATAGATAGATTTATCAGTTTCATTTATTCCACAGTGCTTCTTCTAATCTAGTGTTATTTATAGACTACAAAAAAAGTCCAAATGTATTAATATATTCAATATGCATCTAGTATTTCCAACTATAGGATTACGGTAAACCACACACACACTGATGATAGATAACATCACAACCAGCGCCAGGTTAAATGAATAACATTCATCATCTCGTTCGAGTGTCACCTCTTAATGGACGAGAGAAACCTGTACAGTTTATAACAGATTATAACACAATCCAAAAAATATTCATGTGGCCTCCACATTTCGGATCTCAATCCAGTCGAGGATCTGCGTCATGTGATCCATGAAGTTCCGACCTCATGACGTGCAGGACCTTAAGGATCTGCTGCTGACGTCTCAGAGGACACAGAACACAGAACCTTCAGAAGACGAGAGGAGTCATGACTCGAGGCATCAGAGCTGATTCGGTGGCACGGGGCGGAGCTACACGATAGCAGGCCGGTGTTTATAACGTCACGGCTGATCGGCACCTCCAGGTTCATTACAATGTGCTTTTCTGCTCACCGCGGTTGTAAAGAGTGGTGATTAAAGTCACTGTAGACTTCCTGTCAGCTTGACACCGCATCGTCCACCGTGACCCCTCAACAGAACAGTGATGAAGATGAATGAATGAATTTATTATAGTTTGCATTAATATGCAAACAAATCACTCGAAAATTCGAACGTAAATGGCGCCAAACTAAATTGATAGTATTCAAAATAGCTTGGAAGGAGAGCATCCTGAACTATAAAAAAGCTCTCAGTGATGCTAGAGCAACGTATCTCTCCACTCTTATAGAAAATAACAAAAACAACCCGAGATCTTTATTTAATACCGTAGCTAAATTAACTAAAAACAAGACCACTGCAGAAATCTCCACAACAACATCATGCAGTAGTGAGGATTTCATGAACTTTTTCAATAATAAAATCATAAATATTAGGCAAAAAATTCAGGCTTTGAAAACAGACAATTTAAATAATTCAGATGATCTAACCACATCACATCAGAACTTAGAACACTTTACTCCCCTTGAAGCGAGGGAACTAATTTCACTCATCTCTTCTTCAAAATCGTCAACCTGTATATTAGATCCTATACCGACACATTTTCTCAAACAGATAGTACCAGCAATAATAGAACCCCTGTTGAAAGTAATTAACTGTTCACTCAGTAGTGGGTATGTCCCCAAATCCTTTAAATTAGCCGTTATTAAACCGCTAATCAAGAAACCTGACCTTGACCCCTGTCTGCTTTCTAATTACAGGCCGATATCAAACCTTCCCTTTATCTCCAAGATTTTGGAAAAGGTAGTATCACAGCAGCTATGTTCACATCTACACAGAAATAGCATAAATGAACTGTATCAGTCAGGATTTAGGCCTCATCACAGCACAGAGACAGCACTTGTTAAAGTAGTAAACGACCTCCTATGGGCCTCTGATCAGGGTTGCGTCACTATACTTGTGTTACTGGACCTCAGTGCAGCTTTTGACACCATTGATCATAGTATTCTCCTTCACAGATTAGAAAAGGTAGTAGGAATTAAGGGAACTGCCCTCTTGTGGCTCAGATCCTATTTGACTGATCGTTATCAGTTTGTAGATTTAGATGGTGACCATTCCTCATGTTCTCAAGTGGAGTTTGGTGTTCCACAGGGCTCAGTTTTAGGCCCACTGCTTTTTTCCCTTTACATGCTTCCTCTGGGCAATTATTATTATTCGTAAACATGGTATTAGTTTTCATTGTTATGCTGATGACACACAATTATATGTCTCAGCAAAACCAGATGAGAAAAACCAGTTTGCTAAAATCGAGCAGTGTGTGCAGGATATACAAGATTGGATGTTAATTAATTTTCTTCTGCTTAATCCTGATAAGACAGAAGTTCTGGTCATAGGACCACAAGTAGCTAGAACTAAGCTTTCTGATCACACTGTAACTTTAGATGGCCTTTCTGTTCCATCAAATGCAACAGTAAAAGACCTCGGTGTGATTATAGATTCCAGCCTTTCGTTTGAAGCTCATGTAGATAATATCACCAGGATAGCTTTCTTTCACCTTAGAAATATTGCCAAGATAAGAAACATATTGTCACTAAATGATGCAGAAAAACTAGTTCATGCTTTTATCACCTCTAGGTTGGACTATTGTAACGCCTTACTGTCTGGTTGTTCAATTAGGTGTATAAACAAGCTTCAGTTAGTACAGAATGCAGCAGCGAGAGTCCTCACTAAAACCAGAAGATACGAGCACATCACCCCTATCTTATCTACACTGCATTGGCTCCCTGTGAAATTTCGCATCGATTTTAAGATACTACTTTTGACATTTAAAGCACTAAATGGTCTCGCGCCACAGTATTTGAGTGAACTGTTAGTGTCTTACGATCCGCCACGCCTACTTCGATCAAAGAATGCAGGCTGCCTGTCAGTACCACGTATTATTAAAACTACAGCAGGGGGCAGAGCTTTTTCTTACAAAGCCCCAAAGTTATGGAATAGTCTTCCTATTAATGTTCGGGACTCAGACACAGTCTCAGTGTTTAAGTCTAGGCTAAAAACCTATTTATTTAGCGCAGCATGTTTGTAAATAGATTAACCTTAGGTAAAGGAGCAGATCTGGGGGACTCATGGACGTAGAGTATTCTGGTGAACTGGTATGTTTAGATGCTGTCCTCCCCACTCTCATTGTTCACTCAGGTTTGTTGACGGTGAGGTGATTGGTTGCTTTACATCTCAGGGAGCCCTCATGTCTGTGTTTCCTTCTGGCTCTCCCTTTTAGTTATGCTGTTATAGTTAGTCCTGCCGGAGTCCCTGCTTGCACTTTGCACTAAATATACATTCACCTATACATGTTGACTGTGACCAGACCTAACTGCCATCTCTCCTTATTTTCTGTTCTCTCCTTTTCTGCTCTCTTCTCTCTCTCTCTCCCCCTCTTCTTTCCCTCTCTCTGTCTCTCTGTCGAGCTATACATGTCACTCCTGAGTTGCCAGTGATCCAGACCCCTCTGCCCTCTGGAGCCGTCTAACCCATCCTGGAGTCCTGCTTCTGGTTGGAGATCTCGTCGCATGGATGCCCCGTGTGGTCTGCCTGGATTCGTGTGGTGGCTGGGGATGGTTTCCATGAAGACTCTCCTGTCATCGAGTGATGCTCTGGGGACCTGTGACTTCAGTTGTTCGATAACTCAGGACCGGAATCCCCTACAGTCTACCTGAGCCTCCGGGAACAAACTGGACTCCTTTTAATTTTAAAACATCTCTTGTTATACTGAACTTCCAGTCTTACACATTATTATGCTGAGCAATTCCTGCTCTCCGTTATCACCCAGATGAGGATGGGTTCCCTGTTGAGTCTGGTTCCTCTCAAGGTTTCTTCCTATTACCATCTCAGGGAGTTTTTCCTTGCCACCGTCGCCCTCGGCTTGCTCATCGGGGACAATCTTGTCATTTTGATTCATATACATTGCATAAAAACTTACTTCTTTTTATTGTGTAAAGCTGCTTTGCGACAATGTCAATTGTTAAAAGCGCTATATAAATAAAATTGACTTGACTTGACTAATATTCAGCCCTTGAATATTTTCACAATAAGCAGTTTTTTCAACAACCTGCATTAATTAACCACATAAATGTCACACAACAGCAAATAACTTTATTTTTGGAGGAAACACTGATAAACAAATATTTGATAAATTATTTTCTTTAAATGTATTTATTATTTAAGTTGTGACAGCATAACTCTTTACCCCCTTCAGTGCTGATTAAAGTCATCTTGTGTAAGTTGTAATTTTTGCAGAAATCTTCTAATATTTATATCTGATTCTGGAAGGTTGTGGAATCTTAGTGGAAATATAATGAATATAGTTGAATTTATCTACACTTTCTTTAAATAAGATTCCAACAAACCAAATATTAAGATTATTGTCAAACTTCTAGTCAAATGTTGAAGTGAAACTTTCTTCTTTTGGCAGACGATGATGCTTGCTTTAGAAACCTATTTCATGAAAGAAGCAAAATTATGAGCCAATAAAATAATACATTTTCACTTGCAATTTTAGTAACATGACCAGAAAAAAGCTCAATGATCTCATAACACTTAGTAATGAGTTCTGTTTCAGGAGCACGTTCGTAAGTCTGATTTGTTCCTAAGTCCGACAGAGTGAGTCTTATATGCCTTTGACACGAATATACAATATAAAGCACACTGGACTGAACCTCTGTCCTCTTTCTCTACACTGTCATCGTGTGGCCAAAACAACCGAACCTAAGGAAAAGAATCTCACACTGAAATGTTGTGTCTGCACATTTAAGTCCCAGACGACATTTCGTCTCCGTTTTCCACTCTACTCTAGTTTCTTACTGTTTTGAGCTGTTTTGGACTGTGAACTCTGTCTCTGTATCTATAATTAGGATTATTCTCCATCAGGACAGCTTTACAGGACAGACACATCATCTATCATCGTGCTTCCGGTCTGATTCACTGAAACCGGCGAGGCCGACTCATTTCTCCCGCACTATGTAATATATAATACACTGTATTTATACAACATATCCTGCGGCAATATACCGGACTTTTGATACATTGACTTACACACTGAAAGTATTGTATATAATTGTAAATATTGGTCCGTTCGTATCTGGGGAAATTCATAACTAGAATGTTTGTAAGTCAGGGACTACCCCTTTATTTGGTTATTAAGGAATTGAAGATTTGGCTACATTCTGGAATATTTCCCCTGCTAAGATGTCATTTATTTTTTGCAATGTAAAGAGCGAGCGGCTCACAGAGCAATATTTCTATAAGTTTACTAATCATGGTTTATTTACTGAAAATAAAATCCCAACCATAAAAGTAGTAAGAAAGCAATTGTTCAACAGTAGAATGTTAGATATCGAGAGTATGTTTTGGGGTATCAGAGTATTAAAAACAGCAGTGAACAGCTTTTTTTAAAAAGAATTTATAGAGTTCTTATGTACAGTAATACAGTTAATCTGAAACGTTCACATATTTACAGTCACCAGAGGAATGAAAAAAAAAAGGGAAACATTTAGAAGTCACAGAATTTGTAAAGAAACAAACTCTACGATGCTAATGAGTCTGAGGAACCAGTGATAGCCGTTATTAAATATTTATCAGAGCAGACTGTAAAGCGATATCTTTAAGAAAATTTCTGCAGACTGAAATTCCACAGCTTTAAAAGGTGAGGCTTCAATTTGCATTTTTACACGACACACTATTGTTTATGTACTTGTTGTTTGTAAAAGTTTTTATTACACATCATCGTCTCTGCGGAAGAACAAGACGGTGTTTATCAGCTGCTAAAAATGGCTTTCCTTTGAAAGGTTATTAAATCAGACATCAGGTCAAACAAACACTGATTAGTACAGATTCATTTCTTTGAAGGCACAATTCAGATGACGGTGGAAAAAACAAGTACACGTGAATTACAACGAGTGAGGCGTTAATGTGTGAGCCGTTTACTCTGGGAAGGAACGGGAGGCATTTGAACAGCTGGAAACATCAGCACACACTGACCAGCATGCACCAGGCGCCCTCATGGCCAGGCAGAGAAGATTTTATCAGGGGCAGATGGACTACCGCTGATTTCCTAACAGGAGGGAGAGGATGTAATGTTTGTCAAGCTCGAACTCGTCCAGGACAAGCTGGTGAGAATGCGCCCCATCCCCGAAACACCTGCTTTTCCTCAGTTAGGTCAGAGGAAGCAAAATAACTCACACCCGCTATGGTATGGGAAAGGATGCACACGGGTACACGCCTGCTACGCCTCCTGTGTGAAGCGGAGCTGTGAATCAGGACTAAACTGTCGAGTCGATCGGATTTTCAGGCATCGTGATTTGATTCAGCTCCATAGCACTTGTCCGAGTTGTCTCAAGCAGCTGCAGTATATTTATTATAGCTTTAGAAGGTTTATAAACTACCACAACTCGTCCCGTCGGTTGTTTAAATGCCGCGTCTCGTACAAAGGGTGACTCTTTTTTCCCTGCCGATCTTCTTCTCCACACTTCTGTCCAGTAGATGGCGCTAGCGCACCAACCCGCTCATAAAAGAAGAACAAGCGATACTCTTGCAAAACGTGAGCACAATGTTTAGAATGACATCAATTTTAGACTATTTACCATTAGAAAGTTTATATAAACACAAAAAGTGTGAATCGATTCTGAATTGAAAACCGTTCACTGAATCCACCAGCAGGAGATCGATTAAACCGCACAGCTCGAGTGTAAAGACTTATTCGGAGGAGTCGTTCCGCTTCGGCAGAGCGCATGAGTCAGCACGGCCCGCTCGGAGACGGGAAGAAAAAGAGAGCGGCTATGGAAAAAGTCAATCCCGCTGCATTACTGATTTCTCAACGTTTGCAAATCCGCCTGGGAGTTCACAGCGTTCCAGAGGTGGGGGGGCTCTGCAACCCGGCTGCTCAAATGAAATCAGCGTTGTTTTCTGTCGGAGCTGTGGGAGAGACTCTCGCTTCACCTCCTCTGAGATCAGACGCTTTCTCTAAAACCCCGCTTGGACTCGTTCTCCCTCCAATAAGTCAGAGAAAATGTAATACACAGCACGAACCATTAAAACAAAAATATACTTTAACATAACATCCAGAAAACATAAAGTTCACACATAGTGCAGAAATTTCTAGACACTATCACCAGTGTCGTAATCATCTGAAGTTAGTGATGTTTCAAAACAATCAAATAAAAAAACAAAACCAGTGATCTGACACCAACTATCGAAAGTACGCGTGAAACTGAAAGAGTAAGAAAGTGGTGCTGATTGTTCTAAAGTGTCTAAAGAGAACTCGACATGTACAATATCTCAAATGTTAGTGCAGAAAATCTGTTTTTAGTTGGTCCTTGTGGGAAAAAAAATATAGTTATAAATAAATTGTTTTGAAACAGAAGTGCTTGGAATTTATTCCTTGAAGAAATGGCAAAATATAAGCGATAAAAAGAGATGTTCACACCTTTTCAGCCATTTTGACTCAGGGACAGCGAGCGGCGGCGGCGGCGGCTCCACCGAGTCCCAGGCCGTGTTTTATTGACGAGGCCCGATCTGTTTCAGAGGAAGAAGCTCGGATCGGTCGCGCCGAGGAGCCGACAGGAAGTCGATAATTCATTTCACTTTATGATGACTAACTCCGACGCTTCGTCTTTGTACACACTGAGTCGACTCGGGAAGGATTTGGCAAGTCCATCTCCGTCTCCTCATGCACAAAACACGCAGATGCGCGCTCACACACACACACACACACACGCGCGCGCGCACACACACACACACACACACACACACAGGCACAAAAGGTCAGGGCTATTTCTGTGATCAAACACGATTGTTTATGACAGTTTCACATCACAGTTCCCAGATGCCTGGTTTTGTCCGTAGTGGACACAGTGGACTGAAAGCACACACACACACACACACACACACACACACACACACACACACACACACACACACACGACAGTCGATAATCCAATCAGCTGACGATAAATCAGTACAACTCGACTGTCCACGGTGTCCGTCTGATCTCACAGTGGTCAGAGCTACAGTGGTCATGTGACACGCGAGCTAGCTTCTCAGTCACTGCAGCATGATGTCTTTCAGGTTCTCCTGCAGAATGGTGTCCTTCACGGCATGGAACACGAAGCGGATGTTCTCGGTGTCGATGGCGGTGGTGAAGTGGTGGAACAGCGGCTTGCTGCGGTTGCGGCGCTTGCGCTTGAAGCACTGCACCAGGTAGTTCTGGACGTCCTCCAGGCACCGCGGGTCGCCCCGGAAGTCGGGGAAGTGCTTGCTAATGCTCACCTTGGCCACCTTCTCCACCAGCAGGTCCATCTTGTTGAGGAACAGGATTATGGAGACGTTTGAGAAGAGCTTGTTGTTAACGATGGTCTCGAAAATGTTCATGGACTCCACCAGGCGGTTCGTGTGCCGGTCCTCCATCAGAACCTGGTCGTACTCGCTGGACGAGACCATGAAGAGGATGGAGGTGATGCCGTCGAAGCACTGGAACCACTTCTGCCTCTGTGAGCGCTGCCCGCCTACGTCCACCATCTTGAAGGGGATCTTTTTGATGATGAAGTCGTGCTCCACTATGCCCTTGGTGGCCTTCCGGGCCAGGAGGATGTCCTGAAGACTTGGAACATAATTCTTTTAAGGACACAAAAGAATCCAAAGGAAGGATTACAAAGAAATAATGCAAAGTTCACACAGTTCAGTGAGAATTAAGTACATGTGATATTTAAAGGTTATGGACTGTAGAAAAATTGGTACAAAGAGTTTAGTTACAAGTTCTTGAGAATTTACTATAACTATAATATGTATAAAAATGTGCCTTTAAATAAATAAGTGACATTTTTAATACAAAATACATCATCAAATTGTGAATAAACAAAACGGCAATAAATCCAAAAGACTTCGGTGTCTCATCATGGCCTCGTAATCAGTCTTAAGAGAAAGTGATGATGCCACATTACGAGCTCATGGTTTTCCCACTTTTCACCATCAGGACATTAATGAGGAGTGTTCGAGTCAAAGCGGGACTTTTGATTGTACAGAATAACAGAACACAGTCCTGAGAGTGAACACTCCCTTTATTTCTCTATATAATCCCCTGATACACTAATGCACTTATCCCAGTGTCTCACTAGAGCTTGGACACCATCAAGGGAGAAGGTTTTCTCATGAAACGCCGGCCTCCCAGGAACTCCTTTAACGCACCAAACATGTGGAAATGTCTTGAAGCGAGGTCAGGACTGTACTGTGCCACAAGTTATCTGTCAACGTTCAAG
>CM059215.1:35310990-35365990 GCA_030347435.1 Clarias fuscus | reverse complement strand
AGTACTGCAGCTCTGAGTCTTCTGTAAATATCAATCAGTTTTACGACTTCATTCACAAGTCCCAGGTTTCCTCTTAAGGAAAAACGGTTCACCAACCAAACTCCAGAGCGCTAAGGATGGACGATAGTCTCAATATAAGAACAAATCTGCGAGGTACTGGTTCTGCTCCAAAACCTGTAAGTTTGGGTTTAAATTTCAATCCGGATTTCAAGTTCTCAACCTCAAACTCATCTCTTGAGATAAAAGCTTCTACATGATCCAGTGATCCAGTATTGTCAGCATGATTATCCATAAGTCTTTCTGAGGATCCATAATCATATCCTACTTTTTTTTCTGTCTTGACGTCACATCCACATGAACATGGCATTTCAGGTCACTGTAAACGCTCACCTACAGATTTCACGTGGGAGGAAAAAGCATGTTTTTGAAAACATCACTATCAAACCGTGTTCTGGATGAGTTTATCCTGGCAGCTGACCAAGCTGTTACTTTGTGGTTTGTACAGACATGCAAGAAGTAAATAGACTCTTGTAGTTTCATGATAAAATGCATGCACTAACATTTGTGAAATATTTCAGCCAGTAAGGTTTAGCTGATAAAACATCATTAACTCTTTGTTGGCTTTCCTTCAAACAGCCAGAAGCCGTGTTTCAGAAGCCCGAGGTAGACCAGGTCGACCCTGTTGATGCGTTACCGCTTTATACCAAAGTCTCACTGGGCTCGTGCAATCATGTGATTTTTTTCATTATTATTTTTTATACATCTGTTTGTGTAGACAGGACGGGTTATAACTCATTTTGCAAAAAAGATTCATATATGATCAGCGTTCTGTTTTTAGAGAAAAGTCAGGGATGATCCAGACGTCTAGCTTGAGTTTGTACACAGAAGTTGAGACTGATTTAAAGTGATGTTTAAAGAAACCGGAGAGTAATGACCCTCAGATGAAGCTAATTGTAGCTGTGGAAATCAATCTGCAGCTAATTGTAGTGTACAAACTTATTTACTGTACATCAATCTCTAAAGGAGACCGCTGATGCTAAATGTACTTTCAGTAATTTTAGATGTTAGATGGAGATCCACTCAGTGACAAACACATGAGGAAACCTCATATAGCATGAGACCCTCGTCTGGCTCTGGTCTGCGTTTTAACCTTAACGTCACTAAATATTGAGTAAGCTATTGTGAATTTAACATTCATACATAATTTTCCTTTTTTCTTTGTAAATGTCCTGAACGGATGTTATCGTAAGATCCTTGCGTTCTGATTGTGCTTCTTAAAAACAGTGTTTTTAGAAAAGCAGGGAAGCTAATAATTAAGAAAATTAGACAGCATGATCTGATGTGTTTTTAGTTAGAAAATTACCAGACACGTTTTGGAGAAAGTCTTGTGCAAACTTGTTTAAAGACAAGAATAACATGTGACCTGTATGTCTCTGTTATATGAAGCTCTTCTCCAGTGTAGGCAGGAGTGAGTAGGAGACCGACGCAAACGCAGCTGTAGTTCAGAAACAGAAGGCAGTTATATACTGTAGATATCTTTATGCCTACTGTATGTTTTTTCATGCTGTCTTAAAAAGCAGGGTTTAGAAAGCTATGAGGGGATCTAAACCAAACTGTGTAAGCTGGATACAGTACATCACCATGTGGCCAAGTTACTGAAATAGGCGTGGTGTTATTCCCAAAGTCCCAATGGGTGCAAGATCTAAATCCCTGTTAGAAGAGAAGCAGTAAAGTATTGTTCGGGGAAACGGAATGAATGCCAGCTATTCCTCATCAAAACAGCACAGATAACTGCACTTTAGGCTTTTTCTCATCCCATTTCTATAAACAGATTGCTGGATCACAAGACCACGGAATATGAAGGACAGCCAAGGATACAGTACATGGCCAAAAGTCTGTGGACACCCAAAAACCGACCCCAGTTTGTGCTTGTTCAACATCTCATTACAGATTTGCAGTTATAACAGTCTCCCTTCGTCTAGGAAGACTTTTCACTAGATTTTGGAGCTTGCGTATGAGGCTTTGTGAGCATCCGTGAGGTTAGGCATCGACTTTGATTAAGGAGGTCTGGGGTGCAGATGGGGTTCCAGTTCATCCCAAAGGTGTTCAGTTGGACAGAGGTCAGGAGAGTCAAGTTCGTCCACTTCAAATCACGTCTTCATTGAGCTCACAGGAACTTTCTGGGTCCCTTAGTTTCAATTCTAGACAATTGTGAAATCTCCAAATTGGTGGGAACAGTGTGGGGAAGATCAGCATGCAGGTGTGATGTACAGGCGCCGACAAACATTTCTATTTGTAAATGCTTTTATCACAAATGTGCTGCTTGAAGGCGCCTCAGAAAGAAGGATCCTATGTTCAGTTCTTCATAGATTAATCAGATTGTGATGATCACCCCGTAAGAGTTAGGGGTTAGGGGCGGTAGCACTGATACCCTTTTAGCCTCAAGCTGTTTTCTGAGAACCCCTGCCAGCCTGGGAACTAGAAAACACAATGTTCTGGTCACAGGTGAAAGTCATTAAGTGGTGAATCATTCATTAACCCTGTGACCATGCTGACACCGAACTTCTCCTGCAGATCCTCATCTGTTTTCCATCGGCTGTTTTCAAAGCCATTAAGTTCAAGTTTATAAGATTTACCAGTATACCTTCGCTTCTCCAAAAGGCTGCGGCTCACACAGGTTTACAGTCCAGCTGTGCTTCGGGCTGACTCATGGGTCTGTCCATCTGTCCTTCCTGCAGTCTTCCATGACAGCTTCATTATGAAAGACCCATCTGGCCCTGTTCCCCATCAGGCCGTAGCACGCACACATATACACCCTTCTACTCTCAAACCCAGGTTCAAACATGCTGAGTGAGCATCTCTAGTCCAGCTCTCTGACCCCTCCTCTAAGAGCAGGAACAAACCTGCAAACTGTGTCCAAGTGAAACATCACTGCAGAAATTCAAGCATGTGCCTTTAATACTGAGGGTACAAATCATCAGAAAATGGAGCAGGAGGGCGATGAGGGGAGTCACGACCACTGACCAGTACATCGACAAAAAATAAACAAACAAATTAATTGCACATTTTTAGTAATTTGATGTAGTGCTTTTGGAGTTAGTTGAGATGTTCACTTAGCCTCGAAAATACATTTAAAACGCGACACTGCTGTCTGATCCTGAAGATACACTGCTACCTGATCCACTGCTCAGTCTGCACACATAAAACAGCAAAGAGTGAGCTGATACCGTATCCGTGTGTCCTTACTACAGTATGTGTGACTGCATATGTCATATACACAGGAAGTCTGAACAAGACAGAAACCAGGCACTGAAAACAATGAATGATGACGTTCCTGACAACGACATACACTTTATAACACTTTATACACCTTATAACAGCTTCAAACTACCACTAGTACGCGTAGGTATAGCTGACGTAGGTACTGGACCGCAGGCTTTGACAATAAGACTGAGAATAAGACTAAGCGCAAGAGAGCACATCACGGTCAGCGCACACACACTCTCTGGGAATTTTGAAAATAAATTTCAAGATCTGTTTGAACGTACTGAGGTTTGTGGCGTCACCTGAAGAATCATTTCTAGCCATGAGTAATGATCTAAAGTGGCTAAAATGCCCGTGTCTGTGGTGTTTCTCCCTTGAACCACGCAGACTGCAAAAGTGTTTGGCTGGTGGTTTTTCCGCAAGTTTGTTACAATTTTACTAAAACATGGAGTTTTATGATTAATTAAAATGTAGCTCATTTCCAATAATTTTAGTTTTCTCATTGAAAAAACAAGGGCGGTACAAACCAAGTTCAAAGTTTAACTTTTAACTTAAAGTTAAAACTTAAACAAAAAGTTACAGTTTCAGACCAGCGTGTATCTCTGTCATCTGCCATGATTATTATTATTATTTTATTTATAATTCCCCCCCAGCCCCCCGATTTTCTCCCTAATTTAGTCGTGTCCAATTCCTCCCCGTCACTAGGAGGCTCCACATTAAGGCTACTACTACCACTCAGCCGGGAGGGCCGAAGACTATCTCGTGTTTCCTCCGAACCACGTGACGCCAGCCGACCGCCTCCTTTCAAACCGCTCGTTCACGCACAGTTGGGGGCGGAGTAACACACTCGGAGGATGGCGCTATCCGCTCCTTCCGCTCGCGTGAGCTCACAGACGTCCCTGATTGGCTGTAGAGCCGTGATTAATGTGGGAGCACTAAGTACCTCTCATCCCGCCCCTCTGAGAGAGCTCGGCCAATCAGCTCTCTCTAGACCTCCGGCTGCGAGAGGTTACAGCACCACCCGGGATTCGAACTCCTGATGATAGGGCAAGAACTTTACCACTGCGTCAGTCAAAAGCCCATGAATATTATTTCTTAACAAACTTAGCAAATATTTCACTTCTACCACACGGAATAAAAATGTTTAAATAGCCCAGAGTGCGCCACCTGTAGGATTATAATGGAACAACTTTCCAATGTCTCCAAACTCATCGGGTTGAACGACTTTGAGCACACAAAGGCATGAACTCGGAAGTTTAACACTCGTGTTACTACACAGTTTAGTTGGATTTGTGTTATTAGAGCTCATGCTTTTATTTTTTGTTAATGCCACAATTAATTAAATAGTTAAACAAATAGTCTAACGCAGTGTGTGTAATATACCATTAATCAACAAGGTCAAAAACAAATTCCACACCAGTCTTCCATGGGCAGCTCCTGTCTCCTGCCTCTCCCAGACTTTCCAGCTCTATCTTATCCTCCTCATGCTTGTCTCACTGTAGACAGGTCTGGAAACAAGCACTGATGGCTGGAATTAAAACTGCTGAGACACAGGAAGTCTGAACAAGACAGAAACCAGGCACTGAAAACAATAAATGATGACGTTCCTGACACAACAAAACATGCAAAGATCCATAAAACACACTTCTCTTCTCTTCTACTGAGCCGCTCCCTCAGGGTTAGGGTGTTGGTTAAGAAAATAAAAACCTACTTAACATGCACTTCACGGTTTTTTTCAAGATGGCGGCTTGAGGGGAGGTTGTGTGTAGTTAAGCGGTAGTGTCACTTTACTGAATTCTTTATTATTACAACCGCACAATACAACCTTAACACACGCATGTCTCGCGTATGTCACTATGAGCATAAATAATTACTTTTTGCGGCAATCAGAGAACATGCCACGTAAGAAAACGCCGATTGTCAACAGTTCTGACGAGGCCGAAGAGCGAGCTGACACTGCTAGTGCTAGCACGAGTTCGCCTGCGTTGCCGACGCTCGACATAGTTGCAGAGATTACAGCAAATATTTCTAAACTCACAGACGAAAAGATGGACCCAATCTCGCAGTTGTTACAAATGCATCGCTCTGAGCTGGCCGAACATAATAAACGGATCACTGAAGCGGAAACAAGAATATCTGCTATGGAAGATGCGGTAACCCCGGTCGAGGCCAAGTTAAGATCTCTTGAGAAACTCGTGCATGACATGGGTGAACGGGCCGATGACCTCGAAAACAGAGGAAGGAGGAAGAATATTCGAATTGTCGGATTGCCTGAGGGTGTGGAGGGTGATAACCCGACGCGTTTCTTAGAATCATGGCTTCCTAAAACTCTTTGCATTGCTACGAAATCAGGTCGTATAAAACTTGAGGGAGCACACCGATCACTCGCTCCCAAACCTCCCTCTGCGCAGAGCTCCGTGGATGCGGAGCCGGTAGCTAATACTTGATTGCCCAACAAGTACCAAAGGCGTCCCAGATAACTATTCATTGGTGTGAGCTTAAATAAGGTAAATTTACCTGGGACACTGGGACATGTTGACTTTCCGTGTTCACCGTACTGTTTGAGTTGTGCGGTCATGAGGGCGGCACTGCCGCTTGACTCTCTGGTTGGATTTTGGTTTCCTTCTGTCGTTAGAAGACCTCTGTTCACTGGTGCTCTCGTTATTCAGCGAGAGGTAAAGTGTATAATTTTGTGATGTTCAACAGTTCTGTTCCAAGTTCTTTTTATTTGCTAATTACCCCCCCCCCCTTTTATTTTTATTTATTTATTTATTTATTTTGCTCACCACTTCTTTCTTTTATTTTCATAATATTCAGATGCACACTGGATTACATTATGTCTAATATATACTGAGAATGTTAACATTAAATGTTTGTACATGGAATGTTAATGGTATCCATACACCTGTTAAGAGAAGAAATCTTAACCTATTTAAAAAAGGAGGGGGTACATGTCGTGAAGAACATCTTAAATTATCACAGGGGGGGTTTGGTCAGGTCTTCTTCTCATCTTTTACTTCGAGGAGTAGAGGCGTAGTTATCTTAATTAAGCGAGGTATTCCATTCCAATTAACAGAAGTTATTAAGGATTCAAGAGGGCGCTATTTAATTGTAAAGGGGTTATTATATGGCAAAGAAATTGCTTTTTTGAATATTTACTGGCCCCCTGGGCACCCAGGGGATTTTTTGACTACAGCATTCGCCAAATTAGCAGATTGGGGAGTTAAGACTTTGTTTATTGGGGGAGATTTTAATTGTCATTTATGCCCCATGATAGATAAATTCCCAACAGGTAAACCATTATTGTCAGCGCGGGCTAAAACTGTTAAGGCTCTTGGTGAGGAATTTAACTATGTAGATATTTGGAGGGCCTGCCACCCTGTAGAACGTGAGTATACTTTTTTCTCCCAGGTCCACAACTGTTATACTAGGATAGATTATGTTTTTTCTCCAAAAAATATGTTGGCGCACATCATATCTTGCCACATAGGGAATATATCTATTTCTGATCATGCAGCAGTTTTTACCGAATACTCCTTTGGGAAACAAAATATCAAGTCGTATACCTGCAGATTTCACCCATTCATTTTGGCAGACCATAATTTTATATCCTATTTCACAGAGGAACTGAACTCCTTCATGTCCATTAATTCTGCTTCAACTGAGGATCCATCTTTATTATGGGAAACAACCAAAGCTTTTTCTAGAGGCCTGATTATAGCATATACATCAAGTAAAAGGCGCAGACAAGCTAAACAAAAAGAGATCTTAGAATCAAAGCTTATGGATGCTGAGAGATTATATTTTGAAAAACCATCCCTTGACAAAATGAAAGAAATCTCCACTATTAGATCTGCTTTAGATTCTCTCCTAACAAAACAAGCAGAGGTGAAAATTCGCTTTGCTAAACAGAAAATATATGAACATGGGGATAAAGTGGGGAAATATTTAGCATATCTTACAAAGAAAAAATCAGACTCTCAATCTATCCTATCCATTGTGGACAGTAGAGGTAAACGATTCCTAGACAGCTTGTCTATTAACAACACTTTTAAAGACTGGTTCGAGAATTTATATAAATCAGAATTAGAAGGAGATACAAAACAGTCCACAGAACTCTTCTTTACCACCCTTAACCTACCCACCCTATCAGAGGAACAGACCGCCTTTCTCAGTGCCCCTATAAATAAAAAGGAAGTCTTGGACACCATTAAGAGTTTACAATCTGGGAAAGCACCTGGCCCAGATGGGCTTAGTAGTGAGTTTTATAAAGAATTTAGAAACTTACTGGTTGATCCCTTACTAAATATGCTCAATGATTCGTTTGTAAAAGGCCATTTGCCTCAATCTCTTAAAGAGGCGAATATATCCTTAATTCTGAAAAAAGGTAAGCAAGCGGAAGAATGTTCATCATATCGGCCTATTTCGCTGCTGAATGTAGATCTGAAGATTCTTTCCAAAATACTAGCAACACGATTAGAGTCCCTTCTCCCTGTTCTAGTAAAGGATGACCAAACAGGCTTTATTATAGGACGTAACTCTGTTAACAACATGCGTCGCTTGTTAAATGTAATACAGTTTGCTAAACAACAGTCTATAGATGGCCTTGTGGTCTGTTTAGATGCGGAGAAGGCATTCGATCGCATCGAATGGCCCTATCTTTTTATACGTTACGTAAATTTGGTCTAGGTGAGCATTTTATTAAGTGGATCAAGTTACTGTACAATGAGCCTCTTAGCGCCGTGCTAACTAATGGATGTCGCTCCTCTACATTTAGAGTCGAGAGAGGAACGAGACAAGGCTGCCCACTCTCGCCTCTTTTATTTGCTTTATTAATTGAACCACTAGCAGAAGCTATAAGAACAGATAACAAAATTAGTGGCTTAACAGTAGAAAATAATCAACATAAAATTGCCCTATATGCTGATGATATATTGATATTTATGACGAATCCAAATACCTCTACCCCAGCCCTTTTGGACATGATTGAGAAATTCGTCACATTCTCGGGATATAGAATTAATTATTATAAATCAATGGCAATGCCTATAGGTGATTTAAAACAAATACCCCAAGCACTATCATACTCCCCATTTAGGTGGGCCCCTGAGGGTTTAATATATTTGGGAATTACTGTTATCCCCTCCTTCGAACAGATGTATAAAGTAAACTTTCTTCCACTTTTTGAACGTATCCGGATGGACTTAGAAAGGTGGAATGTCATCCCTATTTCTTGGTTGGGTCGGATCTCCCTTCTGAAGATGAATATTCTTCCAAGACTACTTTATCCCATTCAAATGATTCCAATAATTTTTCCTCACAAGACAATTAGAAAGTTGAATGGTTGGTTTAGTTCTTTTATATGGGCCAAAAAAAGCAGAGTTAGTAGAGGGTTTGTTTACTCTATTATTTTCCTTTTTCCTTCTTCTTCCCCCCCCTTTTTGTTTGTTGTTTGTAATTGTTTGTAAAATGCTTAAAAATCATTAAATACATTGTTAAAAAAAACCATGCACTTCACAAGAGCTTAGAATTTAATATCAAATGCAAATCTACCCGGGTTAACCCTGAACAGCTTCTCGACGTGAGACGAGGAGTGGAGTCTGTGTTTAAAGGAAGTCGGAGATGAGATTTACGAGTGGGATTATTTATAAGGCCATGCAAAGTCCTTCACTCCTGATAAATCCCATCTGAATCACAGCAACTTCAATCCGGTGAGTTATTCTACACGTTATCGTAAAAACGGCAAACACTGAAAGAGAGAGAGCGAGTCAGTGTGAGTCTACACACTTTTTTTCTTTCCTTTTCTTTTTTTAATAAATCTTATATAGTCTGTTTTAAGAAGTGATAAGCCTCATCATTTCTCTCAAAGCTTGAAATTCTAACAATTACAGTCTAACCAGAATAACCAATAAAGACCAGTCTAGGCCATAATCTCCAGTCAGGGAATGCCAGGGACACATGAGCCATGAGGACCGTATCAGGTTCCAGTGATAGCTCAGAAATCACTGAAGCTATAAAGACCTAGATAGGAGTGGACAGGAAGATACGGGAACGGAAGAGCGGTCTGAAACAGACGGAGATTTATGGCTCATGACAGACGCTGTCTGCAGAAAGTAAACGACACACAGACACGCTGGCCTTAAAGCTCCAGTGACACCTCTCACAGCCACACGTCACTCGGCCCTGTCACTCTCACTCTTCATCCTGAGAGCGGAAAAAAGTGCTCGAGCAGAATATGAAGGCTGGTGACTCCAAATCTACTTCTCTGCAGCAGAGGTACGACTTTGTGTCTTAAAATAACAACTGACTGCTGCTGGTACTTAATTATTCCATATGTGTTACTGGACAGTTTTGTAATCGCCAGTGTTGTTCTAAACTGTAGAAAAATAAATCCAAACTTGTGACTAGTGCAGGCATTCCCACCACCCCAGCATCATTTGGCAGATATACTGTGACCTGACAAACGTCAAACGTCATTGGATCAGAGCGCCGTCACTCACTGCTTCATCTGTGAAGGCGAATCACAGGTTCAGCGATTTGATCTGCGACAGATACCACGACTCAACCACGACACGTCACACTGGTGTGTATACACTCAATTATTTCTTTAGAATCTAAAGATTTAATCTGATTTTCCATGGGTCCGCCCCTGGCTGGTTCTTGGCCCCCCCAGACTGGTTCTTGGCCCCCCAGACTGGTTCTTGGTCCCCCCTGACTGGTTCTTGGCCCCCCCTGGCTGGTTCTTGGCCCCCCCTGGCTGGTTCTTGGCCCCCCCTGGCTGGTTCTTGGTCCCCCCTTACTGGTTCTTGGTCCCCCTTACTGGTTCTTGGTCCCTCCTGACTGGTTCTTGGTCCCTCCTGACTGGTTCTTGGTCCCTCCTGACTGGTTCTTGGTCCCTCCTGACTGGTTCTTGGTCCCCCCTGACTGGTTCTTGGTCCCTCCTGACTGGTTCTTGGTCCCTCCTGACTGGTTCATGGCCTCCCTTGCTGGTTCTTGGTCCCCCCTTACTGGTTCTTGGTCCCCTCCTGACTGGTTCTTGGTCCCTCCTGACTGGTTCTTGGTCCCTCCTGACTGGTTCATGGCCCCCCCTGGCTGGTTCTTGGTCCCCCTGGCTGGTTCTTGGTCCCCCTTACTGGTTCTTGGTCCCCCCTGACTGGTTCTTGGCCCCCCTCACAGGAGACCACACACACATTCACACCTGTATGTAGTAATTTATTATGCAGGTGTGTTTTTGGGACAGAGGGAGGTGACTGGAATACAGTGAACACGGGGAGAACGGGTGAAACTCTAAACTGTAACCTGAAGTCATATTTCATCCGGTGACCCTGAATCTTTGACATGAAAATGCATGAAAATTCCTCTAACTAATAGAGATCTGTCACATTTACAGATAATAACTGTTGACAGGAAGTTAAATTATCCCGGCTGTTCAGCGTGTTCTCTGAACATTAAAGTAAACATTAAACACTTTGTAAACTGCCTCAGGGTTTTCTCTTCACTGTTCTTTCAGCGTATTCATTACAGCGGCTCATTCATCCAGAACACGGCCTAATTCACGCCTCCCTGAGTATCACTCAAATCCTTCTATCAGATCAGTTTTACTAATAAACAACTGAAGCAATTCTCTGCTGACGCTGTTGTGATACGTATCGTGCCTTAATAACTAACATTCCATTCAAATGAAGAATTTAATTACCGAAACACATCTAAAGCAGCACAAAGTTTAATTATGTTCCTCATCCTAATGCAGTGAAACTAAACAGATCATGTGGCCAGGCCTGAAAAAAACACAAGGTTGCAAGTTATGGACAGAAAAAAATAAAACACCTCATTTGTTTCTGATGCGCCTCAGGGGGTTTCGAACTTTCCCAGAGGTTTGAGGTAGCGTGTGCATGTGACGTACTGAAATTAGTGACACCGCTGTGTTGGTGCGACCGAATGTCCGGTCCAGTGGAAGTGAAAGTTGGTCCTCAGGCCAACCTTGGAAAAGTCAACATATTACACACCAAGCAGCCATAACATTAACACCACCGGAGGGTGAACTGAACAACACCGATCACCAACTAAACACGGCACCACATGGCACCGCGCACGCAAAGAGCACAAGGCCTCCAGATTCACCAGATCTCAGAACCATTGGCACAAGGCGACCCAAAACCCTGGTGGTTTCAATGCTAATGGATTTAAATCATAAAACTAATATAAATATATTGTTGTTGGTGTTTCGGGCGCATAGCAAACTCAGAAGAAGGTGTCAAGTTCTGAATCCATGAAAAGATCTATGCCTTTATTGCCAATTAAAATATGTAGCAAGACTGGTGGATATTTGCTATAATACTGATCCAAATAATCCATTCATCAATCAAATCCCTAATACATCCATATGATTCTAGTTAGAGTCTAGACTCTCAGTGTTTTCTCAGTGTTTAGCGATGCATAAATCACACTTTTCCTGTTTTTGATGAAAGCCTGATTATATCTAATATTGTAGTTTTAAATCAAGCTTCTAAGTCATGTTGAAAATAAATCATTTGTGTCTAGGAAGATCTGTGCTGTATGTCATCACTCGTGCTCATAGGATATAATAAATAGTCTAAAATGTCCTTATTAATACTCTTACATGATCAGATTGGTGCAGTTCCTCAGGATTACTTAAATCCAACTGCTGTGAAAAAAATCTCAAGATGATAGAACACTATAAACATAAATCGAAGCCATGACATCTTCTAGGCCATGAAAACCATGAAAACCATAAACAAACATCATATTCACTACATTAAATAAATATCTATACGAATAAAAGAAAGGTTTGGTCAAAGATATGTTTATGTTTCATACATTGGAGGATCTGAAACTAGTCTTGGAAAAATTTCTGTCTGTCTGTCCAGATTATGTCACAGCATCTCGTGGTAGTTTTTCACTCATTCAGCGCTTTTTGCCTCAAGGTGGGCGTGGCTATAGGTGTCACTCAACAGAGCCAATGAACGTTTTAGTTTACCGTGTATACACAGAGAATCCTCACTACACACACACACACATACACATACACACACACACAACACTGTGACTCATTATGGCTTACTCTGAAAAAAAAGGGACGTACACTATGAAAACTGAAGCTTGTGACATGAATTAAATCACCATGTTGAGTAGAATTAAAGTTATGAGTCGTTATGTGACAGATTATGAACAGCATGTTTTGGTCATGTGTCAAATTGTGGGCGTGTCTTAAATCGACCGCTGGACAGAGTTTACTGGATCTTCTGCAGTCCTCAGATCTCTGGCTGAAGTTTAATCTGCACCATCAGTGAATCTAAATGTGGAGTAAAAGTGATGTTATGAACAGTTATGTGTGGGATTTAATAATCTACTTTAAAATCATCTACTAATGCGCTACTGTCTCAATGTAAACAAACACCTGCACCAATAGATATTAATTAGGAAAGATAAAGTGAATATTTTGACTGGGATTAGTTCATATTGTCACTTTGGCTGAAATAACAGCGCTGACGTGGTATAAGTGAATTTTAACACGCCGGAGTCGTTTTAAGACGAAACTTCATCTTTATCTGATCGACTTGTTCCATTTCTCATCTGTGATTCTCTCTCCGATTACCGAACAGCGAGTGTATTTGTCTGAGCACCAAAGAAGTACAACTTAGTGTAAACAAGGCGTCAGATACTCAACCTTACAGAATGTGATTTCTGTGTATTAATAAGTTAGACAGAGAGTTCTGCTGTACAGAGAGACACACAGACATGGACGTGGACTTCAACCTCAAATAATAATAATAATAATAATAATAATAATAATATCACTCATTACATTAAAGATCATCAGATTATTTGTAATTGTTTCTACAAACTCTTTAACCATCAGTGACGTGTACTAACGCTAGTTTTTAATAAAATCTTCTGAAGAAATGACCCTTTACCCCTTGCCTGACTGCCTCATGTCTCAGCTACGTTGCTTCCATGTTGCGTTCCTTCTACAGCTGAGAGAACTTTGGTTTGTGACCGTCTCTGTTTAAAAACACCAGGACAACAGTGGCCTCGGGTCTGCCCTCTTTGGGTAGGATGGCGCGACTGGGCGAATACGTCATCTGGGGTGGGGTGTGTGTGTGGGGTCCCCCCCGGCCTGGCTTTGTGTTCACTAGCAAGGCAACAATGGGCCGTTATTTATACGACCTCAGTCACAAGAACGAGGCACAGAACCAGAGAGGGACGTCCTGTCAGAGTGTACGCCTCCCAGAATGTTGTGCTTCTGCACTTATTACACACAAACACAAAATCCCTACCCCACACACACACACACACACACACACACACACACACACACATCAAAACACACACATATGCTCAAGGACGGATTTCCTTTAATTACAGAGTGCGTTAAAACCAGGCTGCTATTGACTCAGCACACTGGGTTCAGGCAGATTCCACCACATCCTCAGAAGCAGAAGCATAACCCAAACAAAGCTCACTACACCCAGCATATTGACAGAAGTACAGCAGATGAAGAGCCAGCAATCAAAAGCTGCTGAGGCACAAAAAAAAAAGTCCTCTATGCACAGCAGACAGAACGAAGCACCTTCACACATGTGGAAGAGCTCCAGTGCAAACATGGAGGCAAGCCGTCTGGGAGGAGAGACCGGGCTGCTGGCCGATGAGAGCTCTGTGGCAGGAGTGTTTGGGTTGAGCGCAGAGATCTGAGGGGTGCAGAAATGGTTCTCATGGTGCACCAACTCTGGAATGCAAAGCCTGCTGGTTATCAGCCAGCCACTTGGAAGAGCTTCAGTTTTCTCCTGCAGTATACACACATCTAGCCTTCATCTGAATGTTTTCCATTTATTTACTTTGAACTGTCCGTCTTACAACATCAAACATTTAAACCAAACCCTCTATTTCTATGTGATGAGGCCAAGGCGTAGCCTGGGACATGAGAGGAGACAAGTCAAGCATTTCAAATTCTTTAGACTGTACTGTAACACTGGTGATTCGAGAAAAATCTGAACAATTGTGAGCTTTTGACTGAGAACCAGCAGTGTGGAGAAGACCACATCGTGTAGCGGTGTAATGGTCTGAAACCTACAACCTTTTGATAATATTATATACTTGATCAGATTGACCCCCTCTATTTTTGTGGGCCAGGGGTGCCGAAAGTTCACAGGAAAACGATATCAGAATGTAGTAGGAGGCTGAGAAGCAGTGCTGTCACATTCACAGTGGTGTCTGAGTCGCGCTCCTGATGCCCTGCTTCTGGTTTTACTTCTCATCACTTTTAAACCACCGGCCCCATACACACGGTCTAAAGATACACTCAGGAAACCATCAAGGTGCCTTTAGACTGCGATTGTTATAAACAGTTTAGCTACAATGTCTACATGACCGTCACTGCACTTTAAAGAGTTCAGTGAACAGATGAAAACATCAACAATATTAATTACCTTATATTAATGCTATAAAAAATTTTTAATTCTGGTTGCACACTTGGACTTGTTGCCTCTGGAGTGTAAAGTTATTCCCAGTTAAAAGGGAAATGTTTATAACGGCACTATCCAGTGTCACCCAGATGAGGACGAGTTCCCTCTCATGGTTTCATCTAAAGGAGTTTTGCCCCCAGCTTGCTAATTAGGGATATGTTAAAAGATCTATAAAAATAAAAATTTAGTGTGACTGATTTTCATTATAATGAACATTTGATTTTCGGTTAATTAACAATGTAGAATGTTCATTAAAAAACATATATGCGATGAATAAATAATATAAAATTATATTTTGGGATCTCGACAGAGTAATGTTGTCCTGAGGCACAATGCGTGGCACTCGAGGCTCACCCGTGCCCGCAGGGAGTAAAGGCCAGCCCGCCTGGTCCGGTCCAAATTGGCAAAAAAGTCCATTCTGCCCACAATAGAAAGAGGTGAGCTGGGTGGTGTTCAGCGCTGGTTAACTATTCATTTATTCTATTAAACTATGGCAGTGCTATCAAACATAAATATAAAAATAAAATAAATAACATTTGTATCATTTTAGTATATCTCTTACTAATACTGTAATTAGTTTTATGTAATAATTTGATGTGATGGCTCTTTGATTCCCGGCTCTGGTCCTGTACGACTCCCTGCTCTGCACAATGTTTTTCCTTGATTTAACTAATCAGCTCATTACCAGGCGTTTTTGAAGAGAAGTGGGTGCGGTATATCAGAAGCGGGGTACCAGGACCGGGGTTGGGAACCACTGCCATTGTTTAGTTATTAATAGTGTAGTAGTGACACGTGTCTAGTATACGTATACAAGTTATAAATGTGATCTAATGCTGCTGATGTGACTACCAGGAAATGTCTCTGTCGCGACTCCAATGGTCTTCTGACTCAAATGTGTTTGTTGTCATCATCTAACATTTTAACCACGCACTTATCCGAAAGAAGATGATAAAGATTATCACTTTGTTTTCAGCCACATACCTACGGTCTCGATCTTCTTCCCAGAATATTGTCTGACACCTCGGGACTAGTGGGTGTGTCTCTCCTGAGTTACATATTAGACACAAAAACTCAGGATTTTGGTTTTCTTTGGGTGTGTGAGGCTGAGTAAAACTCAAGTGCCTCCATTTTGTGCGTCTCCGTGTACCGGAGTTAACTTTACTATTGATGGAATGCTTTTGTAAGCTGCAGGCTGTATTTAGATGGGCAGTGCGGTTTCCTCTGATAATAAAACCTCACGCTTTCAGCCACAATGTGAGGACAGAATAAGCCTCGCTGGATTGTCACTTTGGACAGCGTCTCTGTTTGAGCTGAGGCCATGCACCCTCTTCTCACACTCCTCTGTCTGTCTCTCTTTGACTCTGCACCACTCTGTCTTCATGACCGCTTTCACAGGCATGTGTTCAACATTTCTGCTAACACGCCACAAATATCACATCATATTGTTTATTAAAGAGCAGAAACGACTGATGTACGCCTAGTGTGTGATTCTGAACCAGGCTGAGGTCGTCAACTCATCTTTATGACTTTTGATCACAAAAATGTTCCAGAGGGACAGCTTTCAGTGCCCCATGACTCATTTAATAAATATAGCTAGAGGGGTAGTGAGGGAAAGGAAACCTCTCAGTCTCTTTAAAGGAAAAGGAATCAGCAGGTTATTGGCTTAAGTAGTACTTCCTGTATTTCTTCCTTTACATGAAATATTTTCTGCTTATCAAAAAAAGCTCAATCATCAACAACAATAACTTCACTTTATATTGTATACATGAGATCATGCAGTGTTTTATTATGTACTGTAATATAAATACTGTGCAAATATCTTCTTCAGTGCTTGGACCAATAGCTGTGTTGTGTTGTGTTGTGTTGTGTTGTGTTGTGTTAGATTCAAAGAAGCGTTCATAAACCTTTTGTTATCACCTTTCCAAATTAGCAGAGGAAGGATAATGGTTCAGAGGCTCTGAGCAAAATGCTTCACTGTGAAAAAGTCACATCTCAAATCTACTGAAATTTGTTTACAATTTTAACATAAGATTTCATCAAACCAGATATAATATTATTATTATTATAAGATTTCCTGATAAAGATTTTACATCACAAAAAATTACATCTTAGCAAGTGAAATGTTTTTGAATCTAGCCAAAGCTGTATTATAGACAAGTTAAAATAAGTTTACAACAAACCAAAATTTCTAGACTGTTTTTAAAGTGCAAATTTATAGATTTTAATATCAATATAAATTTAAAATTCTCCATCATTAAATCTTATAATAATCTTGTATTTGGCTAGATGAAATCTTATCTTATATTAACAATTTCCACTAGATTTGAGTCGTTCACTTGCTAGGAAATCACTTTTTTGCCTTGCTGTCTTTGCAGTGCCAATATTTCATCTCAGCTAAGTAGCTAATTATGACATCAGTAAACTCTGAGTGCTGACGAAAAAATCTAGTTAGCAAATATGCTCCGTTAATATTGATTTAACAAACCTGCACGGCTGTCCTAAAATCTATATCAGAAAACTAGCTAGCTAGGGCTACATCGCTAGGTCATGCTATAACTAGAGCTGTGAATCACACGGTAGGGAGACTGTTGATTCAATTTCAGCACTAAACACTACAGTGTACGCACTTCTTTTTTGGTAATTTTAAGCACTAATTTATAGCAAACCGTTTCCTTACGTAAAGCTGGGAAACAACAGTCACCCACTATTACAAACGCTGAACACATTTTGTTCCGCTTTCTCAATAATTTACTCCGTATATAAACTTCTAAATAGTAAACGAGTGAGTGAGGAAGCACTTTGAAACACAACACAGATTTTAACTCGGGAGCAGCGGGAGACGATGTTACTATATCTTGGTGGGATGAATCATGTCTCTGACTCAGGTCTGACTGCAGTGTGCCTGAAGAAGCAGACGCACAGTTGTTCGCGAGTCCGCACAATGGCTACAGGCCAATGTGGTTTTCTGGAGGTGGCAATGTCAACTTTCAACGAAGTAGAATTACAGACTTCCTGTCCATGAACTCCCAAAAGCCTTCAAGCAAAACAGCATGCACATCCAATCATAATACAAGTAAAATGCCTTTCCTGGAAATGTCTGCCTAATGATTTTAGCTGTCTAGGGAAATGAATAAGTTCTGCTCGTAAGGGCCTGTGATATCCTAATGACAGTTCTCCATCGTTTTAAAGTTATTTAATCAGGCCTACCCTTTGAATTTCTTTCATAACCAGCAGTGGAACAAGACTTAATGCTCATGAAATACGGCAGGAGAAGCCGTTCAGCCCTAATTAGAAGTGAAAGAAAGTGAAAGAGAAAAATCATTTCTGAACAATTATTCCCTGAACTCATGAACTTCATGCCGTAGTGCCACAAGTTGGATATTTTACCTTAGGAGGGATTACAGGCTAAATGCCATTCCCATTTTCTCACTGCTGGTGTTGTAAAAATGGATTACCTGATAGACTACAACCATGGATGCTTTAGCTTGAGAGGAGGACACAGGAGACTACTGCAAAGGCAAGGCTAGGTCCATCATGATCAAGTGTTGTTTATGACAAAAATACATCCCAAGGCTGGCAATATGAGGAAACTGTGTTAAATAATTTACCAAGCTCCCGAGTGGCACAACACAACAGCGTTTGTCAGGAGGCTCTAGCCAATGATTGGCATCTGTGAGGAAGGGGAGCATGGTTTGGTTTATCCAATTTGGATAAAATGTTAAGAACTACCTTCTTGCATGACTTTATTATAGTTTCTCATAATAATAACGAAATGTAAATCAGTTTCGAATCAGAAGATGATTCACGGTTCAATTAATTGAATCAACCAACAAGTATTTGATTTAATTACCTGATTGACTCGATGGTACTGGGCAGAATATTTGAGCTGGTTGTCTATTAAATGTGTGATTTGTCCACTTTGTTTTTAATATGCAGTGGGACAGTATTGTGAAACAAAGGAAATACATACAAAAACAAAAGTAAAAACTACCTACAGTAGTCACAGACTGGACAAAAAGAAAATTAAATCTGACCTAATGGCAAGAGGGTGAGAAAAAATAATCATCACGTACCCCAGCACAGCCGTGTCCATTAAAAGAGAAACATTAGGGGCAGAACTAAGGGTCCGAGCTCCGGCTAATTAAAAGGCCTGCGAGCTGTGCAAACCAACGGCGTGACTGAACACTGTAACATCCTCCCACTCAATGTGCCCCAAACCATTCCCGTAACAAGAAAGCCCTCACACAGCAGAATACGAGAAGAAAACAAAGGCTGTCAGTACTCTGGCCCAGCTTCAGCACTACATAGCACGCTTTTTACACATTCAGTTCCCTCACACACAAAACACGGGGTTCATTCCAACGCTGAAGACGTCATTAGGTTATTATTAATGCGCATTATGTACATAATAAGTGCTGAAGGAAGACATCGACCCTGTATACAGCAACAAAGAACAGGAAGGCAAGACTTCATTCCCTGGGGGTGAAATATAAAATGTAAAGAATAACAACGGAGAATAAATCATCCTGCAGGACAAGAACAATAGAACACTGCATCTCTGTTTAAGCAAAACCAAAAGGAAAATTAAATAAACACATTTTTAGCACATACATACTGCTTATAAATATACAGCACTGTGAAAAAGTATTTCCCCCCTTCTGATTTCCTGTTTTTGCATATTTGCCACACTAAATGGTTTCAGATCCTCATGTGAAGTAAGACATGATGTGAACATGATGAAAAACAAAAAAAGCTTTAAAATGTTGATTCATATATTGAATAAAGCTCCATGTGAGTGCAGAAGCAAAGCATCCAGATGATTTCACACTACCAACTATCACCTTTGACTCCTGGTATGATATTCATATTATGGAAAGCATTCTTTGATTTAAGGGAAATTTTTAACAGGACCCAGTCTATTCAAAATCTTCCATAGAAAAAAAATCCCAGAAGCCTTCAAGTCATCAAGGTTTTTGTTTTATTATTTGGCAAATGTAAGATAAGCCTTTAGGTTTTTTTTTGCTTCACAACTCCATCATTTTTGGCAAGTCATTATCTCATGGACGAACCATGACCTCTGACCTCATCTGAGGATTAAGCAAGGCCTGCAGGTCCTTAGACGTTCGTCTGGGTTATTTTGCGACTTCCTGGATGAATCGCTGCTGGACGCTTCTGGGAAGATTCAACACTGTTTCACGTTTTCTCCAGTTGGAAATAATGGATTTCACTCCCAGAGCCACAGGAGTACTTAGTGTAGTACTGTGCAAAAGTCTTTACCTCCATTGTTTCTTTATATTTTGCTTCCAAATGTCCAGACTTTCTTGTATTTTTAATGTGGTCTTAAGAAACAGTTCTCCAGGCTTCCTGAGGCACGTATTTGGCTCTCAATTTTTGAAAAGTTTTTGTCTCTCATGTTCACTCCAGTCCCTGTACCCCAGCAGTTTTGAGAAATGTGTTTTGTGTTTGTTAAGCCACACAGTGACCTATAAATCATTCAATCATTATAAACACATCTAACCATGAAACAGGTGCAGATGATGAGAGATGATCAGGAGGTGATTAGTTCACTGCTGATGCTGAATGCTGAGGGGTTGCAACAGACGTGAGGGGAAATGAGGTCGCTGCTCAGGCTGTTACAGAAACAACCAGGTTTTAAATTAGTCAATTATTATTATTATTATTTTAATCACAGGACAGTGAGCTTATCATCAATGGAAATGTTTTGATTGTTCATGTTTGGATTCAGCAGAGCTGACAGTAATCGAGCCCGGGTCGTGTTTAATTGAACCCAATCAAGTAAATATGGTTAACTGTTTCAATGTGTAATTAAGGAGGGAATTGCTTGTTTCTACACATTGCCAGTTGGAGTTGGATATTAATCATAATATTAATATTAATAATAATAGTTATTAAGTATACGTGTCTGATATATTTATTTATTTATTTATTTATTTATTATTATTTTAAAGTTTAAATCAGTAAAACACTTTTTCACAATAGGGTTGTAACAATGAGGACGGTTAATCATTCAGTACCAACAACTAAATCAATTCTGTCCCAAGCACATTAAAGCACATTAAAGCACATTAAAGCACATTGGCAGATCTGATAAGTAAAGTGACCGTTTCTTGTCTTAAGGCTCTTGTGTGCGCTGGATACGACAGATCAGTGATGATGACGAGTATGAGAAAACCAAGCTTATTAATGATCTGATTAGAGAACTAGTCATGCCAATCTTTCTCTTTATTCTAAGGGTTCGGTACGCACATCACCAAGTAAGAGCCGTTCTCTGGTCGTCCATGCATCGCCTTATTCTCTCAGAACTCTCAGTAACAAGCAATTATGGTTTCTACCTTCTCTCCACATGAGCAAGGGTTTGTTTGAAGCCTTCACTCCTGATCATTTTATTAATTTCTTTTTTTTATTTAAAGATCTACTCTTATATTTTATAAATCGTATATTATATATTAAACATTTTTATCTCAAAAAGTCACAATAAACGCAGGTTTTCTAATATGCCAAACATTTCACAAACACAAACATTTCACGTTTTCAAAAGTGAATATTGTCTTGTGACTCGGCTCAGTGTGATATTTGAGGAAGAAACATTGCTGACAAGAAGTTTAAAGAAAGAGACAGAAGTAAACAGTAACACATTCAGCACAGAAATCTGTGAAGGCGATTTTCAATCAAAGTAGGATTCACACAGAACAGCTTCAGAAAGAGGTCTGAAATATGAGTATATATCAGGTGAATATGAAATATGGAGATCAGGTGATTTTCTGTCTGTAGCTCTACAGCAGGAGTACAGAATTAAAGTTTAAGAAGAACCGGTCAATACAATCTCAAGTCCGAATTCCATGTTGGTGTTAGGATTCCGATCTCTATATGTGCGCTCACTGTAAGTCTATAACAACCCATAGCATTTCAGTAGCATTTATTGTTAGTTTTCAGTAACTATATTAATCATGTGTACAGTTTTTTCTTTTTCCACGGTTTCAAAACATATGAGAATAAACATATATTGATCTGTCCGTTCATCTTTGAAGTAAAATTTTTTCACTTTCCTTTTCTTGCACCTGTGTCACGTTTCTTCTACATACTCTGTCTATACACAGTAAACTATCACGCTGATCGGCTCTGATGAGTGACACGTATAGCCGCGCCCACCTCAAGGAAAAAGGCACTAGATTATGTCACTTATTAGCATTTATCAGAAAAGTTTCAGAGTCCGGTCAGAACTGCCAATCGGTCCGGATCCAGACTGTAGTCCGCCATTTAATGATTCCTGCTGTACAGTCTCAAAATGTTTCATATTTTTATATGATGTAAATGTGAAATGTTACAGTGAATAAGATAAGTCAAATACCGCTTTAATATAGCAAACAGTAGGAGCCAAAAAACACTCGTATCCCAAAACACTTGTAAACCAAGTCGAATTTTCCCATAAGAAATAATGAAAATTCAAATTAATCGGTCCACAGCCCAAAAAAATAAATACATAAAAATAATTAATACAATATATAAAATAAAAATAAAACAAATTAGTGTAAAGGCGAAATTAGTGTAAAGTGTGTGTGCGTGTGTCTGTGTCAAATTACGCGTGCGCACACACATAGGAGACACGCTGAAACAGAGAGGGAGATATTGATTATACCAGTAAGAGACGAGCACTAAGATCCAGCAGGGGAGACGATTACCCACAATTCCTCAGCGCAAAAGAGAGAAAAATCATTGGCTCAGTTGTGATCACGTGACACTCGGTGTCAAAACAAGAGTGCATGTGTGATACATCGTTTTTCAAGTCAAAATTTATTAAAAATCTTTGCTCGTCTTGCGGAACACTCGCAAACCGCGTTACTCACAATCCGAGGTTCCACTGTATCTCATTTACATAGACATTGAAACATGGCATTTGAAGGAAGAGTGACAAGCATCACCATTAAGACTGAAAACATGCATCACCATTATCTGAGGGTTTTTTCAGCTAGAGCGTTAACAGACACACATTGGGGAGATCTGAGTGGAGAGAACCTGTGTTAACTAAAAAAAAGAGCAAAATGTGGGATCTTCAAAGGATTCCAAGTCCGCAATTCCAATTATCCCCAAGTCCAAATGTTTACTATATTACACAAACGAATAAACTTGTTTTGTAATATTTTGCACCATCAGGTTTGAGCACAAACACTTTTTCAGTTCATTAAAGAACTCAAATAATAACAAATAATCTGGACACACATTCAGACTTGAGTTCGTAATTTATTAGCACCACTTTCAAAAGCATTCATGATCAGAAGCACCATGCAAGGAAGAGACACTCCTGTGTCTATGTCTGTGTGTTACTCAGCAGCCATGCCCTGTAGCAACTTCAGATGCCCGCAGATAAAAGTTACTCACCAGCTGGAACTCGCTCCTGCGTCCATAGGCCTCCTGGATGCCGGAGTCACCCCAGAGAGCCTGGAGGGCAGGCACATAGAGCTGGAAGGTACACGGCTCCACTGGCATCCCCGCTTTGTTCTCAAACGACATAACAAACATGCCATGCTTCTCATTTTCCAAGTTCTGCCAGGGCACCATGAGTTTGTCCCGTGCATCCACCAACACCCTCATGCCCTGAAAGAGAGCAAACAACAAAGAATGTGAGCAAGAGAGAGAGAGAGAGAGAGAGAGAGAGAGAGAGAGAGAAATGTTCTAATGCGTAAGTCATTAATGAGTCATGTCTTGCTCACTATGGACACGGTGGCCTCAGCAAGAAAAACTGTTTTGCCCCAGGGGTAAGAATGCGAGTAAACTTTGGACTACAGTACAGCTTCCTTCCCAGAAAGTGCAGTGAAATCATTACTCTGGAAGCAAGATGCCCACTGTAATGTAATACATACTGAACCACTAAACTGAAATTCCAGCCCAAAACCAGAGTTTACTGTGTTATTTGCCAGTAAAATGTGGTGTTTTGTAGCACAGTATGGCGTCGCCCAGCCTCGGGGCTTTGGCAGAATTCCTCTTTTTGTCTACATCCATCAATGTGTTGTCACTGCAATACGCAACATGCTATCAATGAGAACCCTAACCACACGCAGCCAGGGAGAGCGCAGTGGAAGCAGCGATCAAAGAGAAAACATTTCAATCTTCACTTCCCTAAAAAAAGATGTGCAACTTTACAAAAAGTGCTTATGACTACAGCAGCCCTTCAGACCTCAAGACCTTGTGAGATCAACACGAGATAAAAAAAAAAAAAATCTTACTTTCACACTTCAATCACAAGTTGAGAACTGTGCATTATTAAATTAGTGTACATCTGGCAGCTCCAAGAATGGACAGATTTGTACATTTCAGCACTGATATTTCGATGGCAATTTTCAATTCATCAATCGACTGAGGTGAAGTAAATAACATTAATTATTTCATTACAATGAAATATTGGGATATTTAAGGAGATATGTGAACAGGCAGTCCTTGAAATTGATGTTTTAAAAGCAGGAAATATGGGAAAGCAAAAGGATCTGACTTTGGCGAGGCGGAAGGTTCCTGTTTTGAAGAGGTTAGTATCTACCAAGCATGTTCCAAGCAAGGGCAACCGGTGAACCAGTGACATGGTCAGGGTGCCCAGTGCTTAATGAGGCCCATGGAAAGCGAAGGATAGCCTGTCTGGTCCATTTCCACAGAAGAGCTACTGTAGCACAAATTGCAGAAAACTGTCATAAGGGCTCTGACAGAAAGGTGTGAGAACACACAGTGTGCTGTCGCTTGCTCTGTATGGGGTGGCATAGCTGCAGGCCAGGCATTGTGCCCATGCAGACCCCAAAACACGGTCAAAAGAACCTACAATAGGAACATCACAACAGGACCGTGAAGTAATGGAAGAAATCGTACTGGTCTGATGAATCACATTTGCTTTTACGTCATGTGGACGGCCGGGTGCGTTCATGTCACTTAACTGGGGAATGCATGCACACTGCACCCTGCTACACTGCAAACACTGTTCAGGAATGGTTTGAGGAATACCGTGCTGACCTGACCTCCTAATTCCCCAGACTGACCAGACACAACTCACAACTTACAGGATTTAAGAACTCTGTTGCCAACATCTTGGTGCCAGACACATCTTCAGAAGAATTGTGAAGTCCATGCCTCAGTGGGTCAGAGATCTTTTATTGGCAGTAAAGTGATTTTAATATTATGACTGATTGGTGTATACTAGGGATGTAACGGTATCAAAACTTCGCGGTACGGTAATACCTCGGTATGAATGGCACGCTACGGTATTTATTGAATCATTTACAGGAAAAACAAAACTAATGAAGAGACTCGAAAAAAGTGCCAGAAGTGCTTATTGAACATTTTACATGAGCACTGAACATATCAATTGCATACAAATTAGCTATCTATCTGCAAACTTTGAAACAGGAATTTCAATTTTTCAATTTTAATAACAAAAAATTATTAAATCATGTAAAAAAATAAAGTTCCAATTTAGTATTCTTGAAAACTCAGAAAAAGTAAAAATAGCAGCCTACTTTTTGCAGCTGGCCCATGTGCTGAATGAGTATTTGAGAACACTCACCTCATTCACGCGCACACTCACTTATTCAGACAGAGACAGTTTTTTTTTTTTTTAAGGAAAATTAGCATATCAACATTATCTGGTAAAAGCTGGGATCTTTTACCAGATAATCTTTTACTTTTTCTCCTTTCTCGTTTCTTTTCAGAGAAAAACTGAAATGCCGCTACTAGCAGCACGCGCCATTTCCGCATTACTGGATCTGTAGCGACAGCAGACCGCAAAGGATGATGGCCACATAGTTCCCGCTACCTCGCGTTCGCTCCAATCACCTGAGTAAACTTTTCTCAGAAGACCTATCGTTTTATCGAGTCATGCGAGCACGGTAGTATGTGGTACGACGGTATTTACAATACCGTTACATCCCTAGTGTATACGCATATACACAAACCAAAAAAATATCATTTAAACACTATATTTGCAGTACACCATTAAATCCTTTTACCAAAAAAAAAAAAAAAAAATGAAGAGGATAATTTGTAATTCCAAACTCTCAATGTCGTGTCCATGCGCTCTCTAGTTGGGACTTGAGACTTGCATATGCTAGAGTGGGCGTTTATAGCGTTATTGTGTATTAATGTATCCAGGGGCGTACATATTTTAGGTACCTTGTTTGGTTTAATTTGTTTGTTAGGGCAGTTGAAACATGCATGCACAGCTAGACATCACTTTGCAGAAGGTGGAATCATAGCCTGTATTTGTATTTGAGATTACTGTGCCATTGATTTCTACATTTCTCTACATAGATTACCTCGAGTGAAAAAATCTATTATGGCGGAAAAAATAAATACATTAATTAATAAAAAGCATCAAAATTTACACGAACGGCCAAATGATGTGTAGCCATTTTTACATCAGCTATATGGAGGAGTGCTTTTTTTTATTTAGGAAATTAAATACCTCTAAGCAAGGCAGCACTTTTGGCATATTGGTTAGCATAGAATGTTTCATATCTTATGGGATTTGGGGTAGCTCAGTGGTTAAGGCATTGGACTACGGCTCTGAAAGTCCTAGGTTCAAACCCCACAACCACCAAGTTTCCACTGTCGGGCCCTTGAGCTAGACCCTTAACCCTCAACTGCACAGATGTAGAATGAATACATAATTATAACTCAGATAAGGATGTTTGCATATGCGTGTGCCCTGCAATGGATTGGCACGCTGTCTAGTTTGTACCCTGCCTTCTGCATTAAGGCTCCTGGCATAGGGTCCAGGCCCCCATGGCCCTGTATACAGGATAAAGCAGTAAAGACGATGAGAAAGTGAGAGTAATACTCCCAAACCATGCATTTCCTGAAACAAACCAAGTCATTAACTTTCTTTCAAGTTTGTTGAACTTTGATTAAAATTCAGCTGTACAGTCACAGTCAGTTATTCACCACTGATCTATCCCACCCAGGCTTTCTGTCTGTACAGTAAAAGGTGTCTGTTGAGCCAAAAAGATGAGCGGTCGGTCCCAAATACAACATTGGGCGCAGAGTTCCTCTCCTCAAATACCTGCGCAGGAATCTGGAATCCTAAAAGTCCTACATTGATTTCTCTTAATTACTGTTGCAGCGCCATCCACAGAGGCAAATTCTTCCTTTCTGCAAACTGACACCTTTCTTCTGTGTATCACCAAGAACAACATCTTGAAAATTCAAATCCCAGAAGGAGGACTTGATTTCTTTCCTTTTAAATCTACATCATGACTCAGATATGCCCGGTGTAGCCACAAGGGACGGTGATTAGAGCACTATGCCAGCTTGTGTCTGGGAAGAGAAGTCCTGTTTAGAAATACTACTGGGACATTTACTTCATCGAATATGGGCGCCTTGCCATTACTGCAGTCATCATCGGTTCATGGGGGCAGGGAGCGATGTTTAGAAAGTTTTTTTTTTCTTTTTTGCCATCCACATGTATAAGTGATCTGTGAAATAACTCACAGCCAAAAGACACCATGTAAAATACATAAACCAGGAGGAAGCTACAGGAAAAGAACGTGGTACAGGACCCCCTGGAGTCCTTTTCGTAAAGTAAGCAGTTCGTCTTTAAGATCTCAGCATCTTCCTCCAGGCCACACACTCGCTCTCGGGTCTCCCTCCCCCCCAAACGCCCCCTTTCCAAATGCCAAACCCACTCACAGATGACCCTTCACCTACTTCCGCCAGGCGCTATCTGGGAAAGGACGCATCCGCGGTCCTCTTAAGAGTGCCTCTGCTGACACAACCACAGTGAGAGGAGAGACGGAGATATGGAAAAACAGAGAAGGGGTAAAACAGAGAGAGAGAAAGAGAGCGAGAGAGAGCGAGAGAGAGACGGGTTCTTTATCACATTGAACAGGTCAATCACAGGGCTTCCAATCACTCTCAGAGTCGTGGCACGGTCCCAAAAATAGCTCCCAAACCCACCAAAACCTCGCCTCACCACGAGTCCGGCTCCTAGTGTTCTTGAAAACCCTCAACAAAACAAGTCTGCGGTGTTTGTTTGAAAAGGCATCCGGCGAGTTCCACTTTTCAACCGTTGTTTTGGAAACACATGACTGAAGCACCACTAGAGCTGCAGCTACGTCCCTCCATTTTGTCGCGACTGTAAAAAGCCCGCACCAGACGCTGCGCTCTGCATATGCTCTATAAAAGCTGTTTTGTGGGGTTTTTTTATTTGGTGAATGGGGAATTCCCCTTTTCTGCACGTGCACTGGGCCTGTTGACCGCTGACCCAGCTTCTTAGTTGTAAGAACTTGCGGATTAATTGGTGGCAGCATTATAAACATTTATAAGCGGCAAATGGAGCAGAGGCTCTTAGGTTCCCTGACCCTGAGTAAGCGAGGCTCAAATCTGTGACTTCTTACCCATGAGCAAACCGCCTACATGGAAGGATCCTGTGGCCCTAAAGTGGAGGAAATCTCTAGTTTATCACACAGGAAGATGGGTCTGAAATACGTCGCTCCTAGTGGTCAGCCACTACTGAGCCACTTCCTGCATCTTCCCCCATCAGCCTCTTGTGAACCGAAGAAGAATGCAGTCCTTTCTAGACTGGGGACAGAAAAGCTGCACGGTCACCCTCTCGACAAGTTCCAGTTAGATTCTGTACAAACACACTTCAATTTTCCAAACAGAGAGCAACATTCCACAGTTGTGGCCCCAATCCTCCAGGAGTACTCCTGTCTGAAACTCAGAGGATACCCATTGTCCTCTCGTTCCAAAACAAGACATTCCATGGCCCAGTAGAATGCCATAAATGTTTTCTCAGGCTTGTAGTAAACAGAGGAAGCATAACTCTACTTTTATTCTACTTTCATTCTCAGCAACGCAACGTGATGAAGACTTGTGTGGTTTAACTGCGGACCATTCAGCAGGCGGAGATGTATTACGGGCTGAACCGAGGTTAGATCTAATCAGCGAGCAGATAGAAGTCAGTGTCAGGCTGCTCTTTAGAAGGATCCATTAAAAGAACTTCCTCCAGGGACAGAGAAAGGCCTTCTCCAGGCTGCAGATAGGTGACTGCTGATAAGGACGTGTTTCCCAGCACGACGGTAGATATTTTAAGCCTTTATGCACGAAAAACACTGATGACACACACTGAAGCGCAGGCCTGGATAATGTACTAGAATGTTGTTTAGAATAATGGAGGACATTTTTTTCTTTTTTTCTTTGCTGGTGTAAAAAGCCCGCTGTAGAGTGGCACAGGAAACAGACAGATAATATCGGGCATCCCAGGTGGCTCTGGCAGACAGAAAGAAAGGACGAGTGAGAAAAGCTGGACCTCTGCCTCGGTAATGCTGCTGAACTGAAGATAATGCTATCTACCAGAAAACCAATAGCGCAGGCGCCATGTGGGCTTTGTACACTGTAATTTTGGTCTTTTTCATTTTTCTGATCCTAAAACAAGCAAATTCTTTTTTAAAGTGTAAACATGTATTTTTATACTTTCCAGCTTAACACCCAACAACATCGTGCCGTCATTATGAACAGCTCTCAGCATGGGTAGGTGTAGGGTGATAATACACAGATAATGGGATAATGACAATGTTCAGCTTCCTGTCTGTGTGTGAGGAAAGACATTTCCTCTGGCTGGCTCTGAATGCTCTGGCACTCGTAGCTCTCGGACATGATCGGTGTGGAGCCGTCCCACTCCGACCTTGACTAGGGCACGGGTAAACAAGGCCAGACGACCTCCCACTTTCACCGGGCCAAAAACGCTCACCCGGTCCGACTCGACTCCTCACGCCGAAAAAGGCGCGTCTCGGTTTCACGTCGTTAATTCTGTATAGACGTTTGCCTCAGTGATGGAGGACTTGTTGATGATGCCAGTTTGACTGTCTCTTCCTCTCTCACAAACACAAAAGCTTTTTTTCCCATCTGAAGCTTTTCTGACAGCTATTAGCTGGTTATACGGGGAGGTGTTGGCATGCTGAGGAGCACTTCTGCACGGAAATAGACGAGACTAATGTCAAATTATTAGCACAAGGTTCAGTTGGAGTCATTGGGAAATAAGGAGGCCGTGTACAGTAGTCCGTGCCAGCGCATACTGTAAGCTAACTTTTAACATTTAATTATTAGAACCCCTAAAAACCCAAAATGCACAGATACATGCCCGCAACTCAGCACAGTTAAATGACAATTAAAAAGATCAAAAAGTAGAAGCCTTGCTGGTGTGTTTTAATGCCACTTACATCAGTAGTAGCATTAACACACGTTAATTGATATAGTTAGCGCTATACAAATCAAATTGAATTGAATTGAACTGTGTATTTGGGTTTTTGAATTCGGCGGGAGGAAAAAAAAGTTATTACTTTTATAAAGGCTAAACTTTACCACTAACAGAATATGTGAATGAAGATGCAAAAATGAAGAACTCACAAAATGAGCATATTATTATCACTGTTTGGTCATAGAAACAACCGAAAACCACCATAAATACATGTAATCATGTGTATCTGTGTATTTATTTGCCTATTAGAAATTAGTTTCTAATTATTTGCTCAGTCATATTTGGCAAGTTGTGTAAAATTGCCTACAATTCATATCTTCATATTCCCTATTTTGTGCAGATCGTATACTACACGATCCTCAGCAATATATATGTTTGTTAAAAACACAGCAGAACAAATAATGGCTAAAATGCTCTAAGCTTTAACGGCTACAGCTATAAATAAGACCATTTAGGTTTCGTTTGATATTGTTTTGTTACTGTTAACTTTTCCGAACCTGAAGCGGAGATTAAGTGCACACGTCTCCCTCTAGTCATCGTAACACATCCTGTTTCCTCATAGAATTTTCTGAAAATAAGCCAAGTTGTTATTTTTATAATTGGACTACGGGGGGGGGGGGGGGGGGGGGGGTAATTAAAACAATCTGTGAAAACTCTCCTCTTTCTGAATTAATGTTCCATAACTTCATAATTTGGGTGAATTAAGTTTTCGAAACTTCTTTACTCCTTGTTTTAATGAAGAAAACAATAGATGTGTTTGATTCTAATCAACGTGGACTCTAATGTTCCACTAATATTCGAAATAATAGCCTAATCAGAATAAAAATGCTTTGTGTACCAACCTCGGAGCAGTCTGACTCAATCCGGCGTGATTGTAGCGAGAGAGGTGCTGGTTAGCCAAAAAACACTTGATCTGATTGTTTCTCTCTCGTCAGAAGAAATATATTCTTCATGCGTACGTTTGCGCTACATCAAGGTGACGTTATGTAGCAGGACCAGTTCCAGGGAGGGACATTCTGCGTCCGTTCCTGATGTGTAAACTCTGTGAGAACAACTCTCTCCCACCGGTGTTTAATTCAGACTTTCACCGCCTGGGTGCGTCGCCAAGGAGGGAGCGCTGACTGATAAAGAACCTACACAACATCAGATCAGACTGAATTCATCATAATCAATCATAACGCAGAAGGTGGGATTTATCGGAAAAAACTAACCTAACCCCAAAGTTGGAAAACAAATATTATTATTATTATTCATTATTATTATTATTATTATTATTATTGATTAAATGCTTCACGGCGGGCAGAAATACTTTGAGCGTGGCAAAAAAGTAATATCCTGATTAAATGCTTTCAGCATGTAAAAACAGTTAAGCCTGAATCTCTATCCAGAACAATTTCCATTAAATTGATGAAATATTATCCATGTGAACACAGCTAATGAGAACTAACAAAGGCCAGTGCGGTCCAGCACAGTATTATGTTGCAAAGTGATTACTGGGATGTTGGACGTTTATGGTTAGTAGGTGAAATAAAGACCACAGAATTTCAGAACTAAAGATTACGTCAAATACACTATAGTAACCCCCGCTTACCCTCCCCATGGCTTTTTGGTCTGATTGAGATATCTAACACCAAAGAATGCAAGGACAAGGACCAGAACACATGCAGCGCACTGCAATCAGGACTGGGCTCTAAACAAAAGCACCTTTCTTCATACAGTATCTGACTCCCAGTTCCACAATAATGTACTGTGCTATCACCGCTCACCGATCGGCCCGTGCTTCTGAGGCCTCGCTGGAAATAAACCGGGTTGACCTCGGCGCTTCCTGTGTCTGAGAGAGAACAGAACTTTCTCCCAGCGTCCGATCCACAAAGGAATCTCAGTGTCAGCTCTCTGCTCCCTGGATCTCTTACAGGGGGCTGGCAGGAGGATCTGATCATAATCAGCCTCGGAACAACAGAGGGATGTTTTATAGCTCCTACTTTTGTTTAACGACGGGTTCGATTCAGACATCCTGACCCGAGCAGTGCCGGGCAGTGAGACTGACAGATTGATAGACACCAAGTCAAAATAATAAAAAAATTAATAAAATCCTAACACGACTAACTATGATGCAGGAACGTTTCAGATCTCCTCTGAACAGCTGATATTGAGATGTATATCTGCTCCTTCTGCTCTGTAAAGCTTCATAACGGCTCTAATCTGAGGTGCTGGTTGAGGTTGATTGGTGATTTCTGAGGCTGGTTACTCTAAATGAACTTCTCCTCTGCAGCAGTAAGTTTTGGTCTTGCTTTCCTGGGAAGGTCCAACATTTTTGTACATAAAAACAATCAAATGTTTAGAAAAGACATGCAAATTAAGCTTCATGCACAAGTTCGCAGGCTGAATATAAGGACTTTATGTTGTTAGATGCAAGTTTGTTAACTAGCTGTCTGAAGCTAGTTAGCGACAGCACTTGTTCCGTTGTTGTAGCAATTATTTGGTTTGTTTTTAAGTTTTATGCTGGTCGTCCTTCCTGACACAATTCAAGCCTTGGAATCTCACCATGAACGTCTCCACTGTACAGTACAGTCCCTAACTTATGAACATTCGAGTAGCAAACTTTCAAAGTTGTGAACGAACCTCGCATTACAAACATTCATACAGTAGATGCAAACAAATCGCGGGAGTAGTGGTAGTAATTATTATTTTTTCAAATAGTTTATTTACAGTTGTATTGTACTAAACCACCATTTTAAATTAACTGTAAAATTAAAAATAGTTTAGTTACAGTTTTTTCTGTGTGTGTGTGTTTTTATTGGCGTTACATTGTATATTTGTGACAGGTGTATAAGACTCACTTTGTCGGACTTGCGGAAGAATCCGACTTACGAACGTTGGAATGGAAGAAGTTTGTACATCGGAGACTTACTGTGCTTTTAGCTAGTGCTGGCAGTTGGCCCGGGGTTTAGGTTCAGTGGTTTAGGTATTGGACTACTGATCGGTAGGTCCCAGGGTCTAATACCACCAAGTTGCCACTGTTTATTCCTTGACCACGGGCGCTAACCCTCGACTGTGTGATTAGTTCAAATGGAAGTTGCTTAGGATAAGGCCAAATGCCATAAATGTAAAATTTACTACAGAAAGTACAATTATATGCATTTTGCTTGTTTGTTACCTGTTATCTGTTATTTCTTTTATCTATTTTTTAGCACTTTGCTCTGCGCTAAATAGAAACAGACAGTGTTAAAACTCTGAGTAGGCGGGGCACATAACGCCTTCTTGCTGGCTTCAAATGAAATTACGTTCGTCAACACCTTACTGTATATCACGATATTCCCCAACAAGGATTAATCATCCCACCAGTCCAGAATCCTCAGTCATATTCTCTTACAGTATTGCAAACACTCGCTCATGCCCGTTATACACTCTCTCTCCTGATTGGCTCCACCTCCTGCCAATCACCCGTTAGTCTGATAGTTTTTACTGCATGACGAGGCCTGATGACATGTGATTTATCTGTGCTGGCGTACGACGGGCGGCCTGTCGAATCCAATCCAACACACCTGAAACGTGTATCCGTATCACAGCACCGTCAGACCAACTCACAGCAGCTTAGAATAAACTAAAGTATCTTCTCCCCTGACGCAATGAGTGTTACTTGTTCAGTTTTAACATCAATTCATAAGATAAGATAAGATAAGAATGTCTATGTTACAGCAGCAAAGAAAAATGTGCAAATAAGTAGTGACAGAACAGAAAAGAAAAATAAAACAATACAATAGTTATACTTCCAAACTAATTGCTCTAGGTAATAATAATGCACAGTTTAAAATGGTGTTATTGCACAGTTGCTATTGCACAAGAGTTCAGCTATTGTAACTATATTGTAAGATATTATAACTATTGTGACTACAGTGTGCATTATGGAGAGGTTATGAACACTGCTATATACTGTTATACACTCATGTCACACTTCCTTAATTAATGAATCCTATGAAATGGAGGTTAAAGTGATTGATCTTCAGCCTGACTGATTGTTCACAGAGGCTTCAATGTCACAAAATATAAAAGACGTCCAGAAATCAGACGCTGAAATCAGACGAGGCCGCACGCGCTCCTAGTGAAAATAAGCTTCTCCTCTCTCTTCCATATAAAGTAAAAATCCGACTGCGGAGCCAAACCTCCAAATTGGCAGCACTGTTTTCTGACCAAAATGTAGGTGAAATTACAGTCAAGGGAAGATTCCCAGTAAAGGAGCCGGAGGAGTGGACGCGGAGCTGAGGTGGAACACGGGCTGCATCAGACAGCCGCGTGGCCAAAGTCAAAGAGGGAACAATGAGAAGTGAAAAATAATGAGGATTTAAATGTCTGTATAGCGAGTCGATAAACATAAAGCGGATGTGGGATCAGTTCTCTCCAGGGCATCTGACGGAGAAATAACATCTGTTGTAACTCCCAGTGAGAGATCAGGAGACTCGGAGACGCGGCGAAAGACATTGATCTAAAGGATGAGGGAACGGCAGCTGTGCGAAGGAGAGACGGAGAATCCACGGAGATTTAAGGGGAGGGCCTATTCAAATACTGCACCATGCACTTTTAGTGCACATTTCTAGATGTTTAGAAGAGTCTCCAGTTTGCGTGCACAAATGAGAAACCTGAGAGTAGAAAATAGTTTTTTATTTTTGAACCGGACGGGGCTTAAACAAGCCAATTAGATTTTTTCCCCTATTGTGACCTCACATAAAAAGAGCCCCTCTTCTGGCGACTGCACTGTTCTCTGGGTGGGGGCGGGGGGGTGGGGGCATGTGGTGGGGGGCGTGCCTCAGTGGAAGCTCATTTTCATAGACACTGAAATGGCACATTCGACAGAGGAGTGAAATAAATGGAGTCTGATGTGTGAAAAAAATGCATTACCTGATGGGGTATTTAACAGACAGGGGTAGTTTAGGGGTAGTTAAAGAAATAGTAAAATAGGGAACCTTTAAGGTTGAGTGAAGCTGCTATTCTGCTCACGTATCGAGCTTTGTTCTTCCTCCTGCTATTTAACCCATTAATGTGAAAAACTGTAAATCACACGGATCACAGAGCAAAGGATTCCTCGCATTCTTCTCTATCTCCATCTCCTCCCCCTTAAACATGCTCACACACACACACACACACACACACACACACACACACACACACACACACACACACACACACACGATTTATTCCCGGAATTACAGCCATTGTTAAACACAAAAGCAACCAGAGTGAGAGCCGCTTGCAGGGAAATGACCTGGCAGCAATCCCGCGGCTTTTGGTGTCAGTCAGCTCGTGGAGGCAGTAGACATCTAAAACAAACACCGCTTTGACTAACGAGGTGCCTGGAGATGAGTCTGCACCCATCTCGCAGCACAGCTACAGCTAAACACACACCACGCTGACCGATCACACCATAATCAGTTCCCTTCGCTCAAATCAGGCGGTGAGTGTATCCCCTGTATCCTGCAGGATTACTTATTGATTGCTGCAAGTTCACATAAATCACTAAATCCGCAGGAAGCTGTGGCCATCAAAAGCGTGTGGCGACATCTGGCAAACGTTACGGACGTCGGGCGATGATGGTGTTAGGTTGTTTCTGAGAGATGATAAAATGATGTCGGAACAATTTCCCCTACATGATGACGTTAAACCAACGACTCTAACACGGTGTTGCAAAAACAACTTCAAAATTATGTTTACACCAAAAACATAAGCACTGCATGCTTAGCGCTGGATAATATCCTGTTGGTGCTAGTAAATATGAGTAAATTACAACAAGCTGCACAAAAAAATACCAGACAACAGCAATTTAATATTTAATTGGCAAATATTTAATTGAAAAGCAGCCCAAAGGGTAAAAAAAACCCTGTCTCAGATCTCAGATCTGTCCTGATGCAATTTAGACGCTGTGCAAACACCATATTACTGTACATTACACACATATCACATAATTTGGGAGCCAAGATGCACCTCAAGGTAATATCTCTGAAAGGAAACTAAACACAGAAGGATGAACAACACAGAGATGTGACGAGGTCTTAAGGGATCATGGATGTAGTCGGATGTTGTGCGAATGGATGTTAATCATCATAAATTGTTTCATTGTTTTAAAGTACGTCGCCTCATGACCTCATTTTATCTCAGTCTCCTTTTTATCGAAGAACTTACGAAAAACAACGTCGGCCCAGCACAACCTTCATCACAACCTTGTTACATCTATATTACAACAGTGATATAACGTTAGGGTTCCTGTATATGATACAACGGTGGATCCAGAGTAAGTAGGAAGGAAGTAGAATGATTATGACAACCTGTCTCACATTTACACTTTTTTACAGCATCTTCCATGACATTTCTACTAGAGTCTCCTGGTGACTTCAGGAAGAATAATTTCAAGTAGAAATCTAATTTCTTTATGATCCAGGACTCTTGGAGCTGCACTATTTTCCGAATATCTGATTCAGACCCACAGATATGATGAGCACATTTCTAGCCCAGGATGCTGTCAGGACTGGTGGTGTCTCGTAAGCTACAGCGTCGATACAGACAAAAAGACGGACACGGACTCTTCTTACATTGTTTTCTGAAGTCTTTAAAAAGGGGGTTCCTCAGGGTGTTTTGAATGGTGAGGAGATCTGCCCTGACCTGGTATGGGGTGTAATGAGGTAGAAAAAGTTCCATCAAGCGTCCTAAAGGGTTCTTTGGACTCTCCTTTTGGGGGAACCCTAAAACACTCTATGCATCTTTTTTTTTAGTCAGGGTGTAATAAAGTTCACGACATAAATGCACAGCGATGCAAAAACATGATGATGTGCACCGTGTAAATGTTCGATTCACATCATGGCGTTTAGCACTCTGTGAATTATCATGTAAAGCACCAGAACACCAGACATCCGAACATGTGCAAGAGTTCAAATATACAGCGAGCACACTGCGGTCACGACAGCCTGCAAGAGCTGCACTTGTGAAGTCCGATAACCTGATAGCTCTGGATTCTACCAGCAAACACACGTTACACACTTACACAGCCATGTAATAACAGCTAAAGGAGCTTTACTGTCATTTTTCAGAAACACTTAAGTTTAACAAAAATCTGCCATTCATTCAGCATCACTTAACCATTTGTCACCGGGTTAAACACTTTCTTTGTGCAATCATATACACATAAGTATACATTTATATTCATCTACTACAAATAATAATATTTATATAGTTTTATACAGACAAAACGCTTTAAATTGCTTGTGATTCAAGAATAAAACCTGAAGCCTTTTACAAATATTCTTTGTGAATCCAGTAACATGAATCAAATAAGTACAGTTGTGAATCTGTTGTTTTTAATTTAAATAATTGTAAACTAAGTCAAAATTATTTGGGAATCCAGTAACATGAATCAAATCAAATTAAATTGTGAATCCAGTATTGTGTACCATAATAAAATCAAACTGTGAATCCAATTAGCAGAATTTAATGACATCGTGAACCCCAGTCCAGTGGATCTGCATACGAACGCCCCTCCCTTACGAATTCGTGCTTTAAGAACTGAAAAACTGCCTCGGCATGCAAAGCATTTTCAGCATATGAGCGAGCGAACTGAACGCTGGCTAAGTTGCCATTACCCTTGGGGATTAATAAAGTTCTTTGAATCTTTGAAGTTGCGTGTGCGTCCGGGAGCCTGTTACAAAACTTGTTGGCGTCAGTGGAAAGCCAAGTGAAACGAGTTTGTGATGTTTTTTGTGGGTTTTTTTTTCCATTTTGTGTGAGAGTTAATGAAGACATACCTGTAGCACCATGGGCCAAGAAAGGTAGCAAGAAGAAAACGGAGCCGATGTCAGCGGAACTCAAGAAAGAAAAAATCATTAGAAAAGCAGCCAATCATAAAGTGAGGTTAGAAGGGTTTGGCGTTCATTTATCTCATATTTAATTGAATGGCATGTATTCTATAAATGTTTTGATTGCTTTTATGTACAAGAATAAACTTATGGTGTCGGAAATTGGTGCCGTGGTTTCACGATGTGAAATTTCACCTTTCGGGTTCCGCTGCATTCTGTATCGAATTGAAATGTGAGTCCGGTATCGTGGACTGAATCGAATCGTGACTTCAGTATCGTGTGGAACCGAATCGAACCGAATCGACTCGTCACTGGAGTGTATCTTACAGACTTACAGAGTGTGAAACTTCGTGAGAAGATAAAAAAACCTCCCAAACCTCGAATCGAGGTGAGAGAGTGAGTTTGTTTGTGAGTTTGTTTGTGTGTTTGTTTGTGTTCAGTAACGTGACTTTCGGTACTTGTAATAAATCTACCTTGATGATGTTCTCGAAGATGGTGTCTCTGAAGTCCAGCAGCGCTTTCTGGTCGAACTCCTGCCCGTGGATGATCCTCATCTGTTTGAGGAAGGTGGATTTCCCGCTCTCCCCCGCGCCGAGCAGGAGGATCCGCACCAGGCGGCGCACGCAGCGTCTCTCACGCGCCAGCATGGCGTCGATCTCGCGACTCCGCCGCTTGGCCTCGCGCGCCTGGCTCGCGTCCCGCCCGCGCGCTCCGTCCTTCCCGTTATTCCTCTCGTGTCCGGCGTCCGCGGGGAGCAAGCACCGGCTCAGGGTGCGCACCACGCCCGCCATGACCTCCACCGAGCCCCCCAAATAATAAGAATAAGAATCAGAATCACACAAAGTAAAACAGCGGGCTGGTCCCGTTCAGCGCTCGCGCGTTACCCGCACCGGACTTGTGATCGGTAAAGCAGCGCGATGCGGGAGTCTGTCATAACAACACAACGCAAAACATCCCACAGGAGCAACAACACACACACACACACACACACATCCCCGAAGTGCAAAAAATTAAAATAAAACTTTTCAAACTGTGCAAAAAAAGTTTGTTCTTCAGCAGTGTCTCAGCTCTCTGCACTCCACACAACTTTTTCTTTCTTGTGCCGCATTTCAGAAGTTCTCCAACTTTCCCACTCTCAATGTCCTCGACACTCCTCTCTCTCTCTCTCTCTCTATCTGTGCGTCTCGTTTTAATGTATGCTCAATAGGGGGCGCGCTTGATCAGCACCACTGGGAGGCAAGAGTTTGGTCCCAAACCAGTACCACACCTTTCATTCTTTTATTTATTTTCCGTTCTGTGTAGAGTCACAGTGGCCTGGAGCCTGTCTGAGAATGCTTGGGGCTTAGGACACACACACACACACACACACACACACACACACCAGTATACACTACGGGTGATTTTGACAATACTGATCAGGCAACAATGCATATCTCACTCGCTCATCGCCTGCACCGCTTTAACCTGTATACAGGGTCGCAGGGGGCCAACAGCCCATCCCAGGGCACAAGGCGGGGTACACCCTCGATGGGGTGCCAATCCAAGTACTCCTGTTTTCGCCCACAGTCCAAAGACGTGCTGTTGGGTTAATTGGTGTTGGGGAGCATCCGTCACCCGGTGTACTGGATGGTGCGTGCATAGATCGAAATATCTGGAGCATAGGCTGTATGTTGCTATGTAGGGCAGAGTGGTGTCAGTTGTAAGAGGGTCAGTTTCTCTAATCATTAACGAGCTGTAGTGGTGACACTCGTTCTGCACCTGCTCACTCGCCTGCGAGGACGACAGCGAGTTAACCTGGCTGTATTGGACGCTGTGTGATATTTGATCCGGTCTTTCTGTTGCAGCCAAGAATCATTCACCATATCAAAACTTATTTGGCACTAAGACAAGATTTATAACCTTTGTATGCATAATGAACCAGATTTAGTGCCAGTGGAACCACAAACAGCTGATGACAAGGACGCTCTGGCGAGGTCAGGACTTTTAAAATAAAATTTGCTGCAAACTACAAATCTTTATGCTTTAGCAAGCCAGAATATCAAATACTGACTTGCTCATAATAAAGTGACGATATAACATTACTAGCCTACATGTCCAGTCTCATAATAATAATAATAATAAAAATAATAATAATAATAAAAATAATAATGATAATGATAATAATAATGATAATGATAATAATAATAATGCATGCCTATTGACAGAAAAAGAAAAACTAATTACCTCAGAATAGCTATTATCTTGTCCTTTATTAACTTAGCCAACAAAGACTCCAAATGTCTCTTTATTTATTTATTTATTATTCAAGTTTTCTCGTTCTGATTAAGCAACCCCATCTTGTGAATGAGCCTGTTGATTTATGGTGTAAACAGAACTGAGTCATTTCCTTTTAAAGCAGGTCCATCATTAACAGAAGTTTATCATAGAATGTGACAACAGAACAAATGGTACAGCAATCGAACTGGGATGAATTCATACAGGGTGACAAGTAACATGAGAATGCTAAAGAATTCATTTGACAAAGGCATAGAAGGAGGTACGTCTTCAAAATTCCTTATCTGGAAAACATTTTGAAATATGAAGATCAGCCATAATGTGACAATGTGAAACATTATGGCCAGTATATTGTGGCACTTGGTCCATGACTATACTAGGGGGGGGGGGGGGGGAGGGGGGGGCGCTGTGGTGTCTGTCACTGGAACCTTGGCAGTGGATCCTTTGGCTTGATGTGGATTGCCCATGCCATCGATACTTGATCGGATTTGGATCTGGTGAGTTTGGAGTCTGGGTTGCCAGTCTTAGGCTCATGTGGGGTGGGCTATGGTGCACTGGTTCTTCTGGTGAATTTCTACTTGTTGAATTTTCTGTGCGCCACACAGACATGGGTGAGCCTTGGGTGTCCTTGATGCTGTCAGGAGTATACTGGTAGTCAGTGTTAATGTGATATTGGTATGTGATGTTAATGTCATCGGTGTAGGCAAACATAACCTGCTAGAGTTTTATCATTGTCTAGAAACTTTAGTTAGTTGACTTGAAGTTGATGGTGCTAAGCCGGTTAGCTAGCATGCCAGATTTCGAAATGGTTGACATTTTCATGTCCGTTGTAACATTGTCACCAGCACAAAATGTTCATGTACAGTATGTATTAACAAAACACAAAAATTATTACTTAAAAATAGTTTCCTTTCTAGAGAAACTTGTGGCACCAGGAAGAAACTCGTCATCATGTGTCATGAGGTCTGTGTGTTATACATTACAGCAGCAAGTGTTCTGAACTGCAGAAAAAATGCAACAGAAAAAAAACTTATATCTCAAACAGACGTGATTGTCATTTAAGGTAACACATATCCACGAGCTCTCATATTCTATGATATTAGTGTAGTTTATGATGAATAGTTAACAAACAGATTTATAAACTTTCTTTCGATTGCTCTCCCCAAGGGGGCGCCACAGTGATGATCCAATCTGCACACGACTTGGCACAGGTTTTATGCCGGATGACTGCGTGTAGTAGCTGAGCAGGGTGGGGTGTGGCAACCACCAACGGTGGGACTCGAACCCGGATCTTCAGACCAACAGCCTAGAGCCTTTGCCCCCTGAGTCACAGTTTATCAAGTGTTGAAACGATATAAGTTCCTAATAAATAGTAAGAACCGACTCCACTCGCACCGTACTCCTCCCATTAATAGCCCGTGACCTCCACAGGACCTGCACTCATCATATACCAGTCAAAAACTTAGTCAAAAATGATCCACACTTTGGCAGGGGAATATATTTTAATTAACTTTTAGAAATGACAAATATATCTTTTTTTTTTTTTTTGCATTTCATTACACTTTGTCCGTCGGTCAACGAGCTTTCGTACTCACTCATTAAAAAGTGTTTTATTCTGAGCTGCGAGCCACGAATGCACCGCTGTCTTCAGTTCTTCATCAGACGTGACTCTTCATCCTCGTAGTAGTTCCGCTTTCAGGGGACCGAACAGGTGAGAGTCTGATGGAGTGAGATCAGGACTGTAGTGAGGACGCTTTAACACCTCAGAGTGTCGACAGTGTGAGCAGACGTGTGAGGGCTCCTTCTTGATGGCTAACACTTGCGTGACCTCCTTTGAGCTGCTCTATCCATTCATACAGACTTCTTCAGACTGGACACTTTCTCCATAGTGCGCACAGGCCTCGATAAATAACGGCACCAGCTACATCCTCAGACCACAAAAAACGAATCACTACACGCTGCTCTCCTTACGTGCAAATCACACGTGGGGCGTCTATTTTTCCTCGAACTGCAGTTACAAATGAACTGATGCAACACGTTCACACCTGCAGTAGACTGAAGCTGATAAGACACCAGGAGTTTTAATATAACTGGAGTGCGGATGATTTTTGATTCAGCTTTGTATTGTTTGGGTTCTACCATGGTAGTGCAGTACGTATGTACTTATGTTAATATGTACAGTATAGTACTGATTTTTTTATGACAGTCTCAGTGAAGGCATGGAGGATATACAGTGCGCAGTAAATGTACACTGACGAACCACACAGGTACCATACATACTGTAGAGGAGCTTTATCTGATTAAATGGACAAGGCAGGAGGCTTAGGGCTTAATGCTGCCATGTTACAGCAGCACGGTTGGAGGTTTCGAATTTAACTTCCAGTCGGTGTGCATAGAGTTAAGACGAGAAAAAGCCCGCGTGCTCTCCCTGTGCTTTATAGGTCTCCTTCCTCACATGCTTTATGAGTTGATTGGCTTCCCAAATTGCCTGTAATGTACAGTATGTGTGAGTGTGTGTATGCGTGTGCGTATAATGACCAGATATGATGTTCCTGGTGATTAAATATCCGCACAGTGTGAAGTCAAAGGCCATCAATTAGTGATATCTGCTCGCTCACTCACTCACTCGCTCGCTCGCTCGCTCGATAGATAGATAGATAGATAGATAGATAGATAGATAGAAATCTGTAATAGTCACAGGAAATAAATGTAAACCGTTTATTGAATTAAATTAAATGAATAGTAATCACATGGTTTGTGATGCATTTATAATCTGACATTAAAAGAATTATGAGTGAAGCCTCAGAAATCTGATAAATTGCACAAAAAGCTTTGCAAAATCCCAATAATGTGTGTGTCATGTGGCTCCTTTCCCCAGTGCAGGACTTAACTCATCCTGTATTTTATACTAATTCCTATAACAATTTACAACCCAGCATGCATTTTATGATCTTGGTAATTTATGCATTAAATGTGCCAAGTGTTAGTCTATGCTATTTACTGTATACATATATGACACAGTTATTTCAGTAGGGGGCAGTGTTTGTCTGTGCTTTGATGAGAATGTATCTGTTCAAATTCCAGCTTCTATAAGCATCGCTTTAAGAGAGAGAGAGAGAGAGAGAGACAGAGAGTCATTAAACTCAAATCAGTTTATATGAACTGGAGGAAAGTGCAAATGAAAACTATCAGGGGTCGACCAACAAGGTAATAATTAGATAAACTAACTGAGGAGGGAAAAAATCTGACCCATATTTGGTAGATCCATATTTTAGTTACGATCCATGTCAAATGACCAGCCTATATGTTTATTTGATTATTATTGAGATTGGTATTAACCGAGCGGAAACGCGCTTCCCTCAGCACATCGGAGACGAATCTGCCATTAAAGCTGCAGAAATGTAAAGCAACCAGAATAAGGGAAGTTTTATGATCAGTAGTCCTGACCCTGTACCTGTGACAGAGATCTTTCAGATCCACATTAGCATATAGACACAATAACCCCCTAACACCAAACACACACACACACACACACACACACACACACACACACACACACACACACACTCCGGCCTTGCATTTACCTAGGAAGTAAATTATGAGGTTGCAAACAAACACTTTCTGATTACCGAACGAAGGCTTAAAGCTTAGCCATTATTTAGCTGATGTCTGTAAGGAAAACATTTAATGGAAAAGCTTTCAAGTTGATTTTCAAGTAGGAGGTTAATTGGCCCTGGTTTTTTGGGGAGACGGAAGAAATCAGCGCACGTTGCCGAGAAAGAGCTGTGAAGAGGCTTCCAGAGAGCGGCGCCGGCCATGATTACACATTTTCAACATCACATCAAACCCCCAAAACACAAACAGCCATTTTTCTTGTTGGTCCAAAGGAAAATTGCTCTTGTGAAGAGAGGGCTGAATGAAAGCTGGATGGACAGCAATTGGAACAATGCGTGCAATGCGTCTCTTTACGCTGATAAGAGACCGGAGAACCGAGGAGAGGATAATGTTTTGTTTCCAAACAACTCGTTCTGGACCGAAGCCTCGCAGGCTTACGAGCGGCGTGTCGGGTTCGTCCAGGAGCCTCGGCATGGAACGCCTAGCGGTCGTACGATAGCACGTACGGGCTCAGACATTTATCTCCGAGCAGCGAATGAGGTAGAAGATGATCGGAGCTCAGAGCGGCCAGGTTTTCATCACCAGGAACGACTGGAAGGAAGAACAAAACAGCATGAAAAGGTCAGAAGTGTGAAAGTGGACTTCATGTGTGAGACAGGATGCCTCCTTCTGTCTAGTTTTAGTTCTGCGTCTAAGGCTAATGATAACGAGAGTCGTTCCAGTACATCATGCATATGCATTAGGCTCTTGACATTTTATTATTTCACGCTCAGTACAACTTTATTATTTTCAGAGTACTAAACAAACCATGAGTTAGTTTCATCTAGATAATAATAAAACTACTATGGAACAAACACATCGGGTAAGAGACGATCCCCACCCTGGAGATGTGCCTGTCGTTTCTGTGGCACTGAGGGAGGAGACTGGAAACCCACAAAGCACTGGGAAAGCATGCAAATGCGAGGCGGGACTCGACCCCTCCACCCTGTGCTGTGATGTTTTTAGGAGTGATTTGTATTTCGCCTAATTACACACAGAGCCATGGAGCATCGGGTTACATCAGGTTAACATTTTCTTTGGCAAGGGCTTAGAAAGAAAAAAGCGAAATGTTAAAGTTTATTTAGGAACTGCACGCTATTCACAACGTCGTCTGTTCTAATTAAGAGAAACAATGAAAACCCAGTTGGCATGCGGTCTCCCTGGATCAGAGCCGAAATCACACGTTCCTGATAAAACATCGAATAACTTCGTACTAACAAGAAAGCAAGTCAGAATAATTAAACCCCCGTTATATTTATATCCTGGAGTCCTGGGATCGTAAACACACTCGCGGCCTGTGAGCATCACGTCAGTGTCAGCGGTGGACCTGATGGAGTGATAGTTTACACCTGTTCCGTTTGGCTGTGATGATGCCGAGTCCTGGACAAGTTCCTCTCTTGTACTCGTTTGAGAAAAACAGCAACGAGAGGAGTTGACCATCACGGGTCTGAAACATGGAGGAAGCTTCATCTCGAGCCAAACCAGACGCTTTTATTCATGATTCTTCTCCCTGAATAGAAAAACTCCAGACTCTCATGCGCCTCCTGCGTCCCCTTTATCAGACATAGTTAATATAAGGATGAAGTCTGCGCCTCCACTTCAGATCCAGCTGCTGTACACTTCTAATTAAAATCATGATCTGGAAAACATGTGAGCATGAAAACACACATTAACCCCCCCGTGAAGTGAAGGCAGGACGCTCCGGATGAATCAGCTCCGAGTCGTGGGTGGAACACGAGGGTTGCTCAGGAACGTCTCGAGTGTTGCAGTGGAGGCGCAGATGGCGAGCGCGGGGCTGATGCAGATATCCTGATGTCTGTCACATCCACTCACACGTAAACACGCTCGCACTCTGATGGAGGGTTTATGACGACATCTCCTACTTTGCTCGCAGATTTGACTGACGGCCGCACTTAACAGTCTGCTGAGCCATCTGCCAAAGCAACACCCCAGTGATGTGTGCTCTGTTTCCTGTGGCAGCTGGCTGCGAGAAAAAAGCAGAGGGACAATTTATATACATATACTGTAGACTGTATATCTATACTTCCTTTTTCCAAACTCTTTTAGAGAAATTGCTTTTCTGACGAGCTGCTCGCTGGATTTCCAGCCTCCTCTAGACCGAGTCACATGAATAATGAATTCAGTCCTGTTCAAAGTGCGGCATGCTGTTTTAAACATTTTTAGAAAAACGTGTTTCCGTCTTCATGATGCTGTTTGTTGATGATCTCCCAGGAGCAGGTGTGTGTATGTTTATCAGGATCACGTGACCTAGTTTAGTACTAATTGAAGTGTTTATGTTCCTAAGTGGTCAGCGCGGTCGGCCTCCAGGTTTAGGGTTGGAATCTCCCCTCTGTGTGCATGGAGTTTGCTCGGTAGCTTTCCCGCAGGTACTCTGGTTTCCTTCCACGGTCCGAGGACATGCGGTCTCGGGGGTGCGAGTGGGTGTGTGATCGGATGTGCAATGGGTCGGCACCAGACCCAAAGTGGCCCCCGCCGTCTGCCCTGTTACAGACTCCGGCCCCCAGCAGCCTCACACAGGATAAGCAGTATAGACAGGACAGATAGGTTCTTATTTTTGAATCATGTAGCAATTTGAAGAGATTTCTCTTTTTCAATATTCTGAACTATTCTGTGTTCATCATATATCATTTATTTTCTTTCCTGACTATTATAGTGGAGAAGGTCAGGGGGGGGGCAATACTTATGCATCTCACTATATATTATTGAACAGTAACACTTCTGATTCTGATTTTGTGTGTGTGTGTGTGTGTGTGTGTGTGTGTGTGTGCACTGCATCATCATACAGAATCACATCATTTTTACATGTTACAGATACTAAATGAAAACATAAAGAATTGTTCTGTTTGTGTTTGTTTTCAGAATTGTCCAGTTCCATCTGTTACAGTATATAAATGAAACATTATTATTATTATTGCAAGGCCAGTTCGAGTCAAAGTGGGACTTTTGATTGTACAGAATAACAGAACACAGTCCTGAGAGTAAACACTCCCTTTACATCTCTATATAATCCCCTGATACACTAATGCACTTCTCCCAGTGTCTCACTAGAGCTCGGACACCATCAAGGTAGAAAGTTCTCTCAGTACGCCGGAGCCGTGATCGGACTGTCTGTCTGATTCATGTCTGAAACGCCGGCCTCCCAGGAACTCCGTTATTAGCTTTTCTACAGGCGTGAGGTCAGGACTGTACAGCCGAGTTCCTGTAACATGCGAGTGGTGTTGGATGAATGAGTGTGTGTATAGTTCACACACACACACATGTGCGTCTCGTCTGAAAGTTAGTGGCCAGACGTTCATGAATTTTCAGGGATCAGACGTTTGACTCTCTGCCCGACTGCAACCTCGGCCGGGATCGTCACTCACGCCTGAGACTGAGTGTTTTAAGAGTCTCATCACCGCACTGTGCTCGAAGTCGTCTGTAAACGTCAATCGCTTTTATAGGGATGTAGTAGGGATGGTGGAGGCTAGTGGTGATTACCACCGTACGACCGTGGTAGGACCTCCGGGCAACATTCACACACTCTGGACAATTTGGGAACACCAGTTAGTCTAATCTGCATGTGTTTGGACTGTGGGAGGAAAGCGAAGTACCAAGAGGAAACCCAGCACGCACGGGGAGAACATGCAAACTCCACACACGCGGGAATAGAACCCAGGACCTGGAGGTGCGAGGTGGCGGTGCTAATCATCTCACCACCGTGCCGCCGCACCTTCATTCAGAGTCCTGCTGTGTGTGTGTAAAATGCTAATGAGATGCCGTTTGTGACACTCCTAGTACAAATAAGTCGCATGTTGCTCCAAACTTAAAAATACTAAACCCTCGATGCTAAGAGCGTGTAGTTCATGCAGCTCCCCTCAGAAGCAGCCCTCTAGAAGGTTTTGCAGTTGCAGTTCGATATTCACACCTCTGCTGTCCTCCTTCCCTTGTATGGTTCGATCAGAGCAACAGAGCATAATCATGCTGTCTATTTACCAGAGAGTAAACAGGACATTCCACTATGCAAAACACAAACACAAACACACACACACACAAGTCATGAAGCAACACAGGATGATTTGTTTACTTTCTCTCTCCGGTTTACGTTGCGAGACAGCAGCGAACCAGAACGCTCCGACACACTGGAGAGGAGACGGCAGGTCTGACGTGCGTCTGTGTGTTTTGGTAAACCAGGAAATCCAGGAGCTTTGCAGATTGATATTTCCAGTCGCAGTGGAAACTCTGCTTTTACCGTAAGAACTTTCGTCTTGAGTGACGCTGCTCCGAGAGGAACCACCGCCACCACAGACGGCTGCGACCTGTCAATCGCAGCCACCAACCAACTGAAATTTCCACTGCTCGACTCGACTCGACTCGACTCGTGACGTTCTGTTCAGGATTTCTGTCTTTTTTTCTTTTTTCTTTTCTCTCTTTTTTTTTCAATTTCAGTTAGAGCTTAGTGAAAGTGTGAACTGGCAGAGCTTCAGAAGAACTGGCCAAAAACAGGCTGAAACACGCAGACGCTTCAGAGGCATTACAGGAAACACGGCTGTTCTTTCAAACCATGTTTAATGTAAAACAGAACATGCAGAGATATCTGATATAAAGTACATTTCTGTGGAGAAAATCTAGGCTTCGGCTGCTCGACAAGGCCGGAAAAAGTGATTTCAAATGATTTATACAATCAGTCTGTACTATATTGATAAATTCAGGATCCTTTTTTACTGTAATTGTAATAAATATAGATGAAACACAGACATACATTCATTTAGACACTTCCACATGATAAGGGAGAGAGAGAGAGAGAGAGAGAGAGACAGAGAGAGAGACAGAGAGAGAGAGAGACAGAGAGAGAGACAGAGAGAGAGAGAGACAGAGAGAGACAGAGAGAGAGAGAGACAGAGAGAGACAGAGAGAGAGAGAGAGAGAGAGAGAGAGAGAGACAGAGAGAGACAGAGAGAGAGAGAGACAGAGAGAGAGACAGAGAGAGAGACAGAGAGAGACAGAGAGAGAGACAGAGAGAGAGAGAGAGACAGAGAGAGACAGAGAGAGAGAGAGAGAGACAGAGAGAGAGACAGAGAGAGAGACAGAGAGAGAGAGAGACAGAGAGAGAGAGAGACAGAGAGAGACAGAGAGACAGAGAGAGACAGAGAGAGAGACAGAGAGAGAGAGAGACAGAGAGAGACAGAGAGAGAGAGACAGAGAGAGAGAGAGAGACAGAGAGAGAGAGAGAGACAGAGAGAGAGACAGAGAGAGAGAGACAGAGAGAGAGAGAGAGAGAGAGAGAGAGAGAGACAGAGAGAGACAGAGAGAGAGACAGAGAGAGAGAGAGACAGAGAGAGACAGAGAGAGAGAGACAGAGAGAGAGAGAGAGACAGAGAGAGAGAGAGAGACAGAGAGAGAGACAGAGAGAGAGAGACAGAGAGAGAGAGAGAGACAGACCTCAATCAACTTTTGCCAGCAGATTGCTAACAAGGATTGTTTTTTTAAAAGAAAAAAAAACATACATTTATCTATGTAAATTAGGTTTTGCATAATTAAATACACATGCATTTGCATACTTAATTAAACCAAAATCTAGTCCTTTTGATGTTGTTGGAATTTAAATATTTATTTTACTGCAAAAGACGCTCTCCAGAGAAAGACTTGGAAAATCGCTTCTTTATTAATTAATTATGAAAATAAAGTGGCTTTTTTTCCCCCTAGAATCAAATCTATCATAAATCCAATAACAATCTGCATTCAGTTCTGATATATTTCTGAAAAAAAAAAAAACAAAAAAAAAACTGGTTTTAAGAATTAGTGGTGTATATAAAGCTCAGATCTGATTTATACCACGATGACATAAATTTGACAAAACAAGCTTTTCCGGTATGTACAACTCGATGGCGTGGTCGTGCCAAGTGGGTGGAGCTTAAACCATGTAACTGTTATGATTAATTTTGATGTGTTGTTTGCTACAGCTTAAAAGAAGACATTTCTCATTATTCTCCATGATTGACATGACTACCTGTAGTGTCTTGCCGTTAACAAACAAACAAAAAAAGTAGCGACTCATTTGCGATTTTGTACTGATATGAAAGTAATGGCAGGATTATACTCGATGTCTTGAGGGTACGTGCAGAGAGAGAGGGGGGGGGGAGAGGGGGGGGGGGGGGGGGGTTCACTTTTCCACCAGAGGGAACTTCAGAGACAAACAGAACAAACCTTTTGCTGCCAGTTTCCTTTTTTTGTCGTTGTTGCTTTTTGTTTGCAAGTATCTATCTGATCGAAAAGTTACAGAAGCTCTAACTGAAGAAACGTCTTCTCTTAATAAACTTAATGCTGCATGCTTTATTTCAGTGAAATATGGGAATATGCACCGTACGGCGTGTACACCTACTGTACGTGTGTAGCGCCTATAACAAGCAGAGAGACGTCTTCCACCCACACATCATCTGTACACACCACACAGGAGGAAACAACACAGCCTTTCTTTTAAATAATGCACCGCAATGTCGGCTATAAAATAAATATACTGACAACACGAAGATGGAGTGAAATAAATCAGGGCTCCGGTCCGCCGTTTAAGCAACGCAATGATAAGGGCATCAAATTCGGTTTAGAATTATCAACATTCATCTTGTTTGTGGTCACTCGGGATGATAAACGAGAAGTGCAGCGAGCTTTTGCAAAAGGGGACAATAATAATAATAGCGGACGGAATCCGAGGGAACGCAGTGGGCCGCGCCTTATCGGGGATCACGCGCGGAACGCGAACAAGAGAACGTTTTATTGACCACAGCAGCACATCTGGAGAACGAAGAGCTTTGAATGAGAACGCTTCCGCCTTCGGGCCGGGACCGTCTCCCCGTTCTCCTTCTCACTGCACAGGAACCACATACACCTCCGCATCACTTCCTCTCTGCATGGCAGTGGCTTGCGTAGACGTCCCAGCCGCGCCACAGACGCCGACGAGAGATGGGTGTAACCTACGCTGTCTGCGTCTGTGGCTGCCTGTCGGTCCTTCGGGTCAGGTGATCTACAGCAGGTCTTGCTCCACCCACACTGTTTTCTTCTGCTCCTCCAGGATCTTCTCCTTAATGAGCCTGAGCAGATCCTCCACTCCGCTCCACGAGTCGGGCTCCACGGTGGCGTAGAGGCACGGCAGGGCTTCCAGCTCTTTCTCCTTAGCGCGGCACATCTTCAGGAAATCCTCCTCCGAGTCCACCTTCAGAGGCAGCCTCCTGTGAAACGTTCAGCTCCATTAGTCATTCACACTCCTCAAAGACATTCTGTTTCTGTTTAATGCATGTAAAGAAGTTCAAGACAGCAGGAGGTCTACATGGCTCTCATGGAGAGGTTTAGCAGTTCAGCCAGTATCAAGAGTCGTCATGTCAAAGTCAGGTTGCCAGGTCTGTGAAAAGCACACCCAATTTGATCTACTTTTAAATTATTTGACCTTTTTTCAGTTAAAGTTACCTCCATTATATGCCCAAACATATACAGACACATGACCATCACACTCTTCCCAAATCCACTGGGACTAGCATGGCGTTAGTCTGCTTTTCATTTTGAGACTTAGCCTTCGCAGGTTTGCGCTCTAGTGAAGAGACGCTGTAATGCTACTGTACATCATACAGAGACAACTTTGTACCTACAGTTTGGGTTTGATGGTCAGGTGTCAAAAACCTTCAGCCACATAGTGTGTATTAACTCTTTATAGCACTCTCACTGAAGGACTTCCAATTTTTTAAAGTATTTTTCACTTTCATGATTTTCTTTCAAAAATTCTAATTGTCACAATTTTATGTTTTGCATTTTATGTTGCACATCGAGGCCAGTGAAGTTACCACTCATCCCTTAACTGTGGGAGGAACTGCGTGTGGTGACTTCCATGGGATTGGTATATATTTTCATTTTTATTATCATTCAATTTTTATATTTTACACTTATTTAAAGTATATTTCATAAAAGAAATACTTTATCTATGTTTTTTCTATTTTATATATATATATACTGTTTGGAAAATAAATATTACTATGGTATTATTATTATTATTATTATTATTATTATTATGTAATAATATAATGTAAATATTGTCTCTGCTTTGGATGAAGAACGATTCATGGTAACTTGATTTTCAACATAAAAATGACAATACATTCAATAAATTACAATAAATAAATAATAAAAACAGAGGTTTTGAATGTTTGAAGTATTTGAGTGCGTGCCCTCTAAAGGGTTATGGTTCCTTGCTGTATAGGGTAATAACTGTTCCAAAAAGTATCCATATAAAAAGAATAAAAGGGATAAAGAAGTTAAAGGCAAAATTATTTTTTTTTATAAATGAATAAATATAAAAATTCTATTTGTATTCTCATATTCATTATTTCTACAGTGGAGGCCAAAAGTATTAAGACAACATCCACCATGTGTTATTGTTCTCCTCGTGCACAGAACAGGTGATTTCACTCATTAGTTCGAGTCCGTCTGATGGTTTGGACGAATACATTTTCAAAATGTTGATACTTTTCATTTTCATGTAACAAAATAACATTTTCTAAACTTGACTGTCATTATTTCAAAATTTCGAGCATGTCATTAAACATTGAATTGGACTTTTGTCTCGGTACGTTTGTCCTCCACTGTAGCTACAACTTTATTAAAGTATCTGGAGGATGGAAGGATCGATCGTTCGAAGAGTTCCAGTCAATTCGGCTCGTCTGAAGCACGAAGCTACTTATAAATCCTGCATTGTGTAATACGACTGCACAAGTATTAACATATGAAAGAAATCCCTTTTGTTTTAAGTGGGGGATTTTTATGTACATGTTTTGTGATATATTTATTTGTGATATAATATACCTGCAGCAGCTTGGAAGCAGCAGCTTCACATGGCCTAATATAGATATTGTGTATTATGATATTATTTCAGGCTTTGTTGGACATAAATCTTTCTCCTTTGCAAACTGAAAACGGAGAAAAACTGAAGGTCTGAAGGTGACCACCAGAATCTGATTATGAAATGATTAGATTTTTGCAGTAGCTTTCTAACAATGTGACCTAAAGTGAGTAAAGTCCTGGACATCTTTATACTCCACTTGTTTTACCACCAGATTTGTGAAACAGATTTCTTCCCCGATACAAACTCCAGAGGAAGACATGTCAAGATATACAGAAACAGAAATAATAATATTAATGGTTCATTAACACAGAGTTACTGTAATGTAAGTCTTTTTCAGCTGGGTTCTAGATTTCTGTTCAGCCAAACCCCACAGATCTCCCCAAAACTTGCCAAAAATTAGAACAGAACATATCACATTTTTTGTCGTGATAGATTGAGATTGTATCCCGCTGTCAGTCAGTCACATGACTCACATCATCATCATCATCAGGTTCAGTATATCAAGCGTATCGATTATAAAACTCTAAAAGACAAAAAGTCATCTGAGCTCTACCTGATTCCTGAAAGTCTGATTAGGGGTGTGATTATTTTTCTTTGTTCTGCCAGCCTGCTTACCTTAATTTCTTGATGTTCCTCTCGCAGATTTTGATGTAGATGACGATGGGGTAGATTTCTCTCCTGAGCAGTTCTTTGGCGCAGCTCAGATCCGCCTCCAGGAGACAGTGTTTACTCTGCGACAGAACTACAGCGTTACAGCGTGAACGCAGACTCGACATGTACAACATGTGCTGCATCCGCTTTAAATTCATCAAGAATCCAATCAATGTACAGATAATTATTTGTGTTTTCAGCCCAAAACATTAATAACTGAGGCATGAAAACGAAGCTTCATGACCACCTGACAAAACCCCAAGGAGTCCCTCTCCCTCCCTCTCTCTCTCTCTCTCTCTCTCTCTCCTTCTTTATGACCTTGAGAGAGGACAGTACTGCTGAGCAGCAAACCAAACCAGTTTCTTGCTTAAGGTCCACATTGCTCTCCAGTCCAGGATCAGATCAGATCTCTATGGATCAGCCCCAGTGGTTCAGAGTAATTAACACCCAAGTGCCCCGGGTCCGAAGGAAAACGATACACAGGGACGTCTCTTCATAATGAGACTCATCATCGTTACAGAGAAATAACAGCACAAAAAAAGCCAAATATATATTAAAAAGACATCGTTATACTGATGGATCCAGAAAGTCTCGGTTAAATACCTTGAAGGCTACGGCTTCGATGTTCTCCGGGGTGATGCACTCATACGTGCTCGCCTGCCTTTCCTTCGAGGAGATGATCGGCTCTATCTTCTGCTTCATCAGGAACTCCTCCTTGGTCAGGATGTCTGAAGACACAATGTACAGAGAAAATCAGCTCTATTAATGCAAAGACGATCCTCTAATAGGGTGCAGGAGGTGAAATGTTTCAAATCTTTAATTTCATCAAAAATCTGCTGATAAACAACTTATCTTCCTCGTCCTCAAACGAATTGAGAAGGTTTTCATCCTCAACATTGCTTTAAAGCACTTTAATGAACACCATCCAAGCCTTAGGTGTGACCGAAAAAAAATGCATTTTGACTATAAAACACTAAATGATCAGAAGCGTAGCGTCACAAAGAGGCCGAGGGTTCCATCTGTCTGATTACGTCACAGAATCCCCATTTAAATATTCTAAACATATGATTTCAGAGTTTTCCGGTGGTGCTCCTCATAAACAAACTCACACCGCACGCGATGCACCAACAACCTGGAACCTGAAAATGTGAAAAACTCGGATCACCAAAATGAGACTTAATACTTAACACACACACACACACACACACACACACACACACACACACACACACACACTAGATTCTACATCCCCACATCTTTAGATATCTTTTGTAACCACTGAGAGATGGTTTGTCTGTAGTGGACCTGTAGTTCTGTAGTTCTAACTGCACCTAACTTCATTAGAAACCTAATGTAATCACACCTCATTTCAGGTCACTGATCAGGAGGGCGTGGTGCACACCCCAGCCCTGCCATGCTGATCCTGAGCCTGAACCCTGATCTCCAGCACAGGATCATCCTCAGTGTTACACTCAGAGAGCTGAATAAACATCATACAGTATTTACAATCATGTTTGTGTGACATATAAAGACTTCCTCATGTGTACAGAATATGACCTCGGTCTTACTTTGTTTACTCTGACATTATAAGGTTCTAATTGGTTAGACGAGTGTTTATTGACAAACACCTTATTAGTAAGTACAGTATGTACAGTACAGTAGCTGGAGGAAACGATCTGTAGAAAGACAGACTTTTGTTCAC
>CM059215.1:35243490-35305990 GCA_030347435.1 Clarias fuscus | reverse complement strand
GAGGACTGCACTTCGGGTCCGACGGAGCAGCTTCCTCGGGCTGCAACATATTCTGAGGACCAAAAGGAAAACTGGATTGGGATTCACGCTCGGCTGCACTTTGTTCTATTATGTTTTTTTTTTTGCAGAAAACATTACACATAAAATGAAGTCATTGTCTAACCCTGAGTCCCCTCAGACTATCTGTCTCTTCTCGGCTGCCACGACACATAAGCTTCTGGATCTTCACCAGGAGGAGCTGCTGGGCCCTGAGGGGGTGGAAGGACGGTCAGTTCACAGTCAGGGTCGACACACGCCAGGACTGATCACCGCTTACTGTAGCAGCGAGCATCCAGTGAAACGGAAGAAATGACCAATTTATAATTCCCTGTATGTTTCATGTAATACGTACTGATACAAAGAATGTTAAATGAACCCCCTCCCGTGTTCATACAGCTGCGGAATGAGTTAGACACGCGGCGCTGTATCACCCGGGTCACACTATCGCTGTAGAATCGCCCAGGATGAAGGAAACACAGGACACGGTCTTCCCCGATCAATAGCCACATTCTGTTCCCAATGTTTTTATTTATTTATTTATTTATTTATTTAGCTCTAGCTGTTCTGCCTGGGTTCCATGAAAGTAATAAACAAAGACTTTAAGTCTATAAAACACTCATTTTTACAAGAGCCTCCCACACAATCAGAAAGTCTTTAGCATAACACAAAGCTAATACCATCGCAAACGTCAGAGAAGACTGATAGCGGGCGATAGTAAATATTTCTGACGTTAACAAGCTACTAGTAATATGCGTAATAAACGTCAGTCATTAGTCTAACCAGGGGCCTGGAGATCATCCTAATGGCAGTTAAATGATTTACAATGAAATTATAAGGGAGAAGTATTTAGGAAACTTGGATTAAATAAAATGAGTCAGTACTTAAGATTTGAGAGAATATACAGCTAAGAATGTTAATTAAAATTGAATAGGATAAAAATATCATTAACACTCTCTCTCTCTCTCTCTCTCTCTCTCTCTCTCTCTCTCTCTCTGTCTGTGTCGCTCATTTTCTCTACAGGGAGGCCAGGAGTCTGTCGCAGGGGTACAGGTCACAAGGGGGGGACTGACTGGACGGGGAGGCAGTGTATTACAAGGCTCAAGCACACACACACACACACACACACACACACACACACACACACACACACACACACACACACACACACACATTACATTTGGAAACACATTAAAAATAAGACGCAGAGGAAGCGTCGGTTCTGGAGATGTGAGGTCGCTATGGTAACGCTACGCCACAAGTGTCAACCAAGATTGTAACTGCTTTTGCTCAGAACTGTGTTAAGCCATGTTAAGCTGTAAGTATAAATGTCTGTGATTTTTTATTTGATCTAAACTGTAATGTTTGAAAGGAACATAACTAATAATTAATACATTATGCATAATTAAAATGTTTGTTTTTTTCATGTCTATTTGAATAACCAAGTCTAAGCACATTCAATTCAATACAAAAGTAAACTCTTTGTTCATTTTTCCTTTTCCTCAGCCGTGTGAAGAGCGCTCTGACCTGCTGTAGCTCGGGATGGTGCCCTTGTCCAGGTCCTTGTCAGTATACGAGTCCACACGTGCACACAGCCACTCACACTTGCCCTGGAAGCGTGTGTCCAAAACATGGAGCACCTCGTCACACCGCACGCTCAGCGAGCAGCTGTCCAACTGGCCCGAGATGTTCAGGTTGACCCGGATGTAGAACGAGTCGCCCGACACCACTCGTCCATCCTCGATGTCCTTCTGCAGACGCCTGTAGGCTGGAGATGAGAGCGGGAGTCACAACACGCGGCTACATAAAGCAATAATAAACACGGGCTGCTGTCGAGGCTGCAATCAGAGATCCACTGTAACTGCACAGAACTGCAAAAGTGTCAGTGACCCCTAAGTCCAGCGGAGGAAATGTGAGGATGTTGATACAGACAGACAGACAGACAGACAGACAGACTGAGGGACGGACAGACTGATAAGCACAGTCTTGTCTTTAGATTACAGATGTACAGGTTAAGGGGGATTTGTTGTGGTTTTTAGTCTAAATCAAGTTTAATTCTTGATTCTGATTGGTCCGACAGCATTGAATGACTGGCACCTGGACAAACTCCAGATTTACATTACAGGCCCCATATTTTACTGTTTCACTACTTAACAAGTTAACACAGGTCTCAAAGATCCTGCAAAGCGTGTCAGTTAACGCTCCAACAGAAACACCCTTTAGATAATTAATTTTGCACTCAAAACGTTTTCTGTTTCACTCCTCCTCCAGACACGCAGTTTCAGTGTCTATGTAAATGAGCTGCTACCAAAACCCCAAGAAACAACCTGAGCAGGCCGAGCTTCTCTCACACTGTAAACCCCAAAGCTCAAAGGAATTCGACACATCGAGTCCTGTTAACTTAAAGAATGACAATTAGTCCAGATGAATAGACTTGATGAGTATTTAGAAGGTTTTGGTGTTTATGAGTTTGTAGAAATGACACTTTTCAGTTTTGCTGAACAAGTTTGATATTTTAAGTAACAGTAACTGTCACCTTAAAGTTCCACCAACTTAAAATCCTTCAGACTAGTGATTCTGTGTCTGAGGTCATCAGGGCAATAGGACACTGGCGGCTCAGTGGGAGGAGTTTCTCCTGCCATGTGAAAGGCCCGGGTTCGATTCCCCACAGCTGGATGAAGTTCCTGTCCCAAGCCCAGATAAAACGAGAGGGTTGCGCCAGGAAGGACGTCTGGTGTAAAACCTGTGCCGAGCTCGTGTGCGGACCGGATCGTCTGCTGTCTAGACCCAACGCCGAGAGCAACCGAAAGACCAACAACTATTTATCTGATGTGCAACAACTTATTGGTGTTTACAGTGCACATGAGGTGACAGTAGGAGGAACATTTGGCTTGTTTAACCCTTGGCTGATAGCAACATGGAAAAAAGAAGCAAAGGTTTTCTTCCTCATGTTTTGGTTGGTACACAGACACTGGAGACCAGCCGGAATATCTATAAATGACTACAAACAGATTTTTGCAGAATAGGTGCCATTTCAACACACTCATTCCAATAGTTAATCATTTCTATAAAAAAAAATAAAAAAAACGTACATAGGAACAATTACAGTCACAGTGTGTGTAATCGTGGACATGGTGAAGCCTATTTATAATATTTCGGCTGGAGTCTCCGGTGTCACGGTGTGTAACAGTCAGCGGTAAAGCCGACCACTTAAATTTCCAGACGCGCTAAAAGGTCAGGACGTTGGGCTTCGTAGGTTTAGTGGTGACTCGAAAAGCGACATTTCCTGTCTCATTAACTTCAAGAGGTGGAAATAACGAGACTCTGCTGAGGGAACAACTGTAACTGCTTTAATGTAACTGATAACACATGTTTACTTGTTGTATAGACAAAACTACAAAATGGATCAAATGTACATCGTGTCATTCTTGGATAAATAAAACTGATCCATTGTGGCACAAACGGAAAACACAGTTCAAGTAACCAAATCTGCATGTGTTTGGACTGTGGGAGGAAATCGGAGTACCCGGAGGAAACCCAAAAAGAGGAAAGATGAAATGGAATAAGAAAAAGAAGATAAAGAAGATAAAGAATATACAAATACACAATATACAGGTGAAAATAAAATAAAATATAAAATGTAAATGTATAAACTGTATAAATTATATGGAATGTGCGAAGATAAATATATACGGCATGATGGTCTGATAGCAGCAGTGTGTGCATGTGTGTGTGTGTGTGTGTGTGTGTGTGTGAGTGAGTGAGAGAGCAGCAGTGGTATCGTCATGTTTTAAAGTGTATAGTTAGTCCTCATTAATGTGTAAATAAGAGCCAGAAATGTGCAACATACTGTATGTGTCATGTGTAAATGTGCGGTGTGGCTCCAATACAGGTGTGAAGAAAACACAGCAAGTCCAATCAGTGAGTCATGCTGTATGTGGTGTTCTGATTGAGAATCGAACCCGGACCCTGAAGGTGCCAAGCAACAGTGCTAACCACTACACCACCATGCCACCTTGGAAAACACTAAAACACGCTAAAATAACTCTAACAGTCCCGTTTTATTTATCCGTTTTCAACAAGAGAAGAAGAGAAGAAGCTTCCATTCTCACCCTCAGTGTTGCTTCTGTAATGCAGCTGGACTGGCCCCGTGCATCTCTGAAGTGTCCAGTGAGCCTCTTCCTGAGTGCACGTATCCAAAGACACGCTCTGGCTCTCTCCGCGGATACAGCCGTTCAGCTGGGCGCGAAAAATAACACAAGAACATTCAGAGTTACTGAAAAGCTGAAAGACAAGACAAAAGGGAAGACTCTCTGGTAATTTGGGTTCTGGCTAAAACAAAGAGCTGCGTCACCCATAAGAGGTGGTGTCCCATCCGTATGCCAGCCTTTTCAGCGCTCGAGCCGGAAACCACAGAGGAAACGAATATGCCACTGTCGTTGCCGCCGACCAGGGTGATGTCCGTCAGGAGAGAGTCTCCGAGAAGAGAGAGCTTCTGCACCGGGGGTAAAGTGTTAGGACGAGTGCACGACGTGAGAGAGGGACGGAATGGTCTGGAGAAATAAGAGGAAAGCACACACGAACTTCAGCCTGTCACATATACATTGCAGCACAGGTGAAATTCCTTCTTCACAAATCTTCTTCACAGCGCCCCTGGAGCAGACAGGGTTAAGGGCCGCGATCAAGGGCCTACAGTGGCAACCTGGTGGAGCTGGGGCTCGAAATGCCGACCTTCCGATCAGTGACTCAGTGCCTTAGCCCTCTGAGCCACCACAGTCTCAAGAAATCACCAACGGCTTCACACTCAGGATGAGCAAAAATTAGCATCAATTCTTCACTAGATTAGATTAGATTGGATTGAATTAGATTGGATTAGAGTAGAGTAGATTAGATTGGATTGGATTAGAGTAGAGTAGATTAGATTAGATTGGATAAGAAAAGATAAATTACGATAAGATTAGATTGGATTAGATCAGATTGGATTGGATTTAACTTTATTGTCACTGCACATGTATGGTACAAGGCAACGAAATACAGTGAGCATCTAACCAGAAGTGCATTTTTGCAGTGTAAAATATTTATAAAATATAATTTCGCATGTATAAACAGTATACAGTGAGGAACAGAAGATATAATGAGTGCAAATGAGCAAATGATTAAAGGTGGTGCAATAAGGAAGGTGTTGTGTACCAAAAATAATTTGCATATGTAAACTGGACACAGAAAAGGTTCTATACACTGAGTGCAGTGAAGGAAGATATACTGTAAAGCAAAATAAAATAAACTGCAGATGTAAATAATAGACAGATAAGGGTTATGTACGGTGAGTGCACTGATTATAGACAGACGCTATGAAGGAACATTATTGTACTGTATACCAAGGTTATGATATTGTAGAAGTTTATATACATGTGTGTGTGTGTGTGTGCAGCTTGTTACTGAGAGTGGAATGAAGGAAGGTCATTATATATAATATACAACACTGTATGTAGAACAGTTATGAACAGTGCAGTCCTGAGTGTTTAAGTTTCTGTACAGTAGTGAGTTGTGAGCATGGGTGAGTTATGGGTCGAGCACTTCTGTTTACGGTGTGTGTTTAGTACCTCTCTAGTGAAAATTTCCTGAAGATGTTGTTGACCTGCTCGAGATCGTACGAGTCCATGCCCTCTGACTGATGAGAGGATGACGAGGAGTGGATGGAGGGTGGGCCGTAGGTGTCCGTATCATCTGTGGCGGATTAAAAGGGAGGCGCGTATAGCTCGAGTAAAGTTTAAACGATTTACGTGTTCATTTTGGTGAAGTACACTGAGACGTGTGTTTACCCAGATCTGCGCAGTCTCCGTCAGAGTCCAGGGTGTCGAGGCTAAAAACACAAAGCAAAAAAGTTCAATTGCATTTTTTTGCATAATGTCTGAGAGAAGTGGAGGAGTGGACTCTTAAATACCATCGGGGCAAGAATTCATGGTCTCCTTCTTTAGTCCTCCTGAGGATGGAGGCCTTCTCTGGAGGCTCAGCTGTTGTGGACATAATACTGCAGTTTCTGTTACGGGCCTGCAGACCACATGGAAAAAAACACACCGTGTCACCTTCAATTCACCATAATTCACTTTTTAGTAATTTTTAGATAATCAGATAGGTCTCAGGTGGCACAGTGGCTTAGTGGTTAGTACTGTCGCCTTGCACCTCCAGGGTCCGGGTTCGATTCCCGGCCAGATTCGATTCCTGCCTCTGTGCGCGTAGAGTTTGTATGCTCTCCCTGCGCTTGGTGGGTTTCCTCCGGGCACTCCAGTTTCCTCTCACAGTCTAAAGACATGCAGATTAGGCTAATTGGCGTTCCCGAATTGCCCGTAGTGTGAGTGTGTTAGTGTGTATGTATGCACTGTGGTGGACTGGCACCCTGTCCAGGGTGTACCCTGTCTTGTTCCCTAAGTCTCCTGGGATAGGCTCCGCCCCCCCCACGACCCTGTTCACAGGATGAAGCGGTATAGGCGGTGCGATGCAGATGAGTTCCCAGTTTGCATGCAGGAGATAAAACATGAGGGAAAAACTCCCTTTATTTGTATTAGCTGAGGCTTAAACAAGCAAATCAGATTTTCCCTCTAACATGTGACATCATATAAGAAGAGCCCCTCCCCTAGATGGGCGTGGCTTGGCCGTAGCCCGTTTACATAAACACAGAAATGGTTTGTATGGAAGAGGAGTGAAACAGAGGGAGGTTATGTTGTGTAAATATGTGTTATCTGAGGGGTATTTCATCTGGAGCGCTAACACATGCAGACTTTTGGGGAGACCCGTGTTAACTTATAAAGGAAATAGTGAAATATGAGACCCTTAATTAAAAACCCAAAGTGAAACAAAGTGAAAGAACGCACACATCCTTCCTGCGTAAATGACTTACTGAATGTGCGGTGAAGGCGGAGCTGATTATCATGGGGTGAGCATCTGGGCTTACGGTGTCTGAGATCTCCCCACTGGTATGATGTGCACCTGCACGAAAGAAGAAGAAGAAGAAGAAGAAGAAGAAGAAAAAAGGAAAACAAAATAAACAGGAGAGGAAGTGAGTGTGGTCGATGCTTCTCGCTCTGACATGCAGGGCTGTCGAAGATCAAAAGGAACTCTACCTTGGAAATCCAACAATTTGGGCGGGGAGATGGGCGATTTCACTCTTATCTGAGGAGGGTAGGGGAACTGTGTCAAAAGCAAACATTCTGGTCCGAAAATATGTTCTGAAAACCAAAACCCAATAAAGGTGACGTTACAGGAAGACTCACCCCTTTGAGATTCGGTCTGCGTTTAATCTGCGACGGGACGTCGGTGCTGGGCGTGAAGAAGAACATGTCGTCTGAATTCTCCTCCCCGGAGTCCTCGGACGGCCCCTCCAGCTTGGGGTCTGCATGCTCGGCGAGCTGGAACTTCAGGGGTAAAATATCTCGGGGCAGACTCTATGAAAGAGAGAACAGGAAGTGAGGCCATGCTTTTGTTTATACACCCGCAGGAATCATAAAAGAACATTATTACAGATTATATACAACTGCGTATGAGCGGAGGACGTGTGGAAGGTTTGGCATTTCTGTTTGAGAAGCTCAAAGTCACTCCGTCAGTCACACTCTGCATTCTGATTGGATTAAACGCTGAGATACTGAGTTCACACCTGGGTATGATCAAAACCCTGGTCTTTGGAGAGCCGCCTCATTTTGGACTCCAGCGTGACTATCTTAGCCTCTTTACGCATGATCTCGATGTGCAGTTCGTCGCTCTTCTCCTCCAGCTCGCGGATCTGTTTGCGGTACTTGTCTTTGTCGATCAGACACTGAGACACCTGGTTCTGGGCTTCGTCCCGAGCTCGAAACGCCTGTGAGATACGTCAGGAGTTATCATGGTATATACAGTATATAAAGATTAAGGGAACACTCGGTCCCGGTTTGACTTGAACACCCTTATGTGTGTGTGCGTAGTGTAATTACTAGGGATGGGAATCACCAGGGAGCATCTGATACGATATTATCACGATACCTTGATACCAGTTCTCTCTGTATTGAGATTCCGCAGGTTTCACGCTGCTGTAACTTCCCAATTCGATATGAATTTCTTTTCTCAGATTTCTTTAAAACTCTAAACAAATCTATCAGATAATTTGCTCCTCACACACAGGATGCATTGTGCTGTCTGGCAATGTGCGAATACTTTAGAGTGCGCCACCTGTAGGATGACAGATGAATGGCACAATTTTACCACCTCGAATGCAGTTTATGTGTTTTTAAAAAACATCAAGTCTGGAGTCAGTGTGGCGTTACAGGAACTGCTACATAAAAGAATCGTGACATGTAACTGAATAGATTTTTCCTCCCATCTCTAGTAATTATGTTTGTAGTGTAAAAGTGTATTATGATGTTCAACCTGGTCGCGTTCGCGTTCCACTTCCTCCAGCTGGAACATGATGGTGTTCATGCGGTTCTTATACATCTCACAGTCCTTCATCAGAGTGGAACACTTCAGCTCAAGGTCCTCCTTCTCCTCAAGGTACTACGGATGAAAGCAAACATTTCTAATCTCAGTGACCCAGGGCACAGGGGAAGAAGACATGCCCAAATGAGATTAATATAATGCAGCGCACAGCAAAGCTCTAAGGCACCTCCAGACTCGAAACTCTCAGTCTCAAGTGGCATTGTGCTTTAAACTTACACTTTCATCTTTCTTTTTTTTTCATGGTTAAAAAAAAAAAAAAGAGAGACAGAATGTGAGAAAAGCTCTGTGCTATTTCCGTCGAAGACAAGTTCCTGTCCTCGCCTGAATTTTAACACTTTTTGCATGCCAGGTCGAAACCACTGCTAATTAAAGACGCAGCACTTTGAAGGAGGGACTTCACAGGGCAGAGAGCTTCAGCGAGTCGAGGTCTATTGTTACAAGAGGAACTGCTTCGGCTGATTAAAAATGTTTCACCAATTATCCGAAGCTGTGACAGCATCGTGTCTTAACTCAGGACATTGTCGAGAGAAGTGGTGAAAACTGCCTGAGACATCTGAGACGCTCCTGCTACGGGCTAACAGTCTGCGGCGCGGCGCGTCCAGGCGCGCGGCGTCACGAGCACGAAGCTGATGATTTTACAAAATTAATCTGCCTGTTATTTTTAAACCCTGCATGTGAAGCATCTGCCACAGCGTCTGGCACGGCGTATTTATTGTTACTGTCTGCATGTATACTGTATGAACCTGTGATTTCCCCTGGAGTAAGAGCTCCTGTTATAGATTCAATAAAATAAATCACATTCTTCCGCCCAATGGGATTCGAGAGTTCATGAGCACTGTGGTTCAGAGTCCTGTAACGACCTGCATTCAAACCGAGTCATCTAGACATCGACCAAACCCGAAGTGAGCAGGAGCGAACGGGAAATGAAGTGAAAGCGGCAGCCGGCATCACCTTGTCCCTGAGCTCCTCGGCCTGCCGCAGCTCTTCGTGCAGGTTATAAAGTCTGTTCACCAGCTCCTGTCGATCCTCAAGGGCTTCCTGCCGGTCATGTTCCAGGATGTCCCGGAGGGCCTTGTCTGAGTCCGTCAACGGCCCGGGCTGCAGAGGTGGAAAAAAAATAAACACAAGAAACCATGAGTGACAGAATTATATAACCAGGGAAAGTTTCTCTTTTTATTGCACTTTTCATATCCTGGAAATACATGTGACCTGTATGAGGGACTGGAGTTCCTGGAGTTTGATCTTCAGAACCTCATTTTCTCGCTCCAGCTCATAAATCTGCTCTTTGCGGGGACGGTTCTCGATATCGTTCTTCAGTTTCAGAGACTGTTTCCTCTCCATCTTGCACTCCTCCTCCACCTTGTTCAGCTTGTGCTTCAGCTGGTCAATCTGAAAAGCAAGCGCGAGAAGAGTTACAACATTTCTGTTCAAAGAGTCCTTCCTGACCAAATAAAACCCCCAAACTGATTGAGACTGATTAAGGATTAGGCTCCTCCCCCCGACCTCCAGCTGCAGGTCTCGACTCCTCATGACCGCCATGTTCTTCTCCTCGCTGAGCTGAGCGTAGCGCATGGCCAGCTGGTAATTCTCATCCTTTACTTTAATGAGCTCATCGTTGCAGTTGTTCCTCTCCTCCTTCATCTTGTTATAGCGCTCCTGGAAGGTGTGCAGCTCCTGGTTGGCCAATCGCAGCTTCTTCTGCTCGTCCTCCAGCGTGCGACACTTGGCCATGATGTCCACGCGCTGTACGTCCTTGGCCTTCGACTGCTGCTGCAGCTTCATCACTTCGTTCATTAGGAACTGGGTCAGACCCTCAGGGTCCTCCTCTACGGGCACAAAGAGATACACGGACAGGCAGACGCTTTTTAAAAGCTCTACAAGACACAGATCTACCACGAGGAAAAAACGAATGTAGTGCCGTGATTAAAGTATTAGAAATGAATAAAAGTCAGCAAGGGTGGGAAGCAAGATTCAGTTTGTAGCCTGTATTATTTAGCAGCATTAGGATCATCCTGCGTAATGGATCCTTACCAACAATATAAGGGCAACTCTGAGTTGGTTCTTTGCCAGTGACCATCTTGTACAGATCGGGGTAGTACAGCCCCAGACTTTCCAGGAATACCAGATAGCCCCGCTCGCCTTTAGTGTGAAGAATATCCAGCAGTCGACCTAAAAACAAACACATCATCTCTTTATGATTTCCTGGGGTTTCATTTCAAGCGCTCGTGGAGCCGTTTATGCGATGCAGATGAGATTAAAGATGAAATGAACCCATAAACTAAGGCATGGATTGGGATTTGGAGGATGGATTCACAAAAAAAAAAAAAAAAAAACAGAAAATAAAGAAAAAAGTTGATAAACAAAAATAATCAAGTCAGTAAAACAAGATTTCTGTTGGGTTACGGAGGTTACAGTGGGAGTTGCAGGCTTGAAGTCGTTATTCATCTGGCAGTGCTGCAGTGGTGGTTCCTCAACGCTTACTGATCAGAGGGTCACAGGTTCAAGCCCAAGCACCTGCCACTGTTGGGCTTTTGAGCGAGACCCCTGAACCCGGTCTTCTCCAGAGGCGCTGCAGCATGGCTGACCCCGCGTTTCCATCCCAGTGTCCTAATAAGCTGGTGAAATATGTAAAGGAAAGAACTTTGTTGTGCTATAAACTAAAACTAATAAATAATTCCTCCTCGTCCTTCTTCCACCTCCACTTCTTCTTCTAGTGACCTACAGTAGGTTCACAAGGACCTTTGGGCGCTTGCAAAAAAAATCCCCACTCTAATTAATTTCATTTAACCGACTGCACAAAAGTCAGTGCCAAAGTGGGCAGAGCCTTTTCTATTAACTAAAATAAATAAAGTTCCACTCAGCACGGTATCCATCACAAGCCGTGCATTTGCACCATCACTGAACCCTACTCTCGAATCCTGTTTGAAAATCCCCTTTTTCGCAGTTGACAGTGTCCCACTGCGTGGTTTGTCTTGAATGCTGGTTTCCCCTTCTTTAAACTTCCGCATCCATCTGCTCACACTGCTCTATCAATATTGTGTCGTCCCCGTAAACACTCTGTAGCGCAGTGGGAGGCCATCGACTCTGACTAAGGGGATTTTCAAAGAGGATTCGAGAGTCGGGGACCAACACGTGCAAAGTGAACGAATTACCTTAATGAAAAAAGTTGCATTACTTTCAGTATGGCCTTTATATTATTTTGCACAATTATTATTACACTGTTTTTATATCCATCGTTAGCAGTGCGGTCTGAAATGTCCTGGAGCGCATTAAAGGTCCCATGTCTTACTGTTTCTTTAACAATTTTAGAAATCTGTGTCGACCTGATATTGCTGAGCCACGCCGTGGCAGGGAACAGAAAGCTGAGCAGAGGTGGGCGACAAGCGAGGGGCGGGCATCTCCTTATATGAGGTCACAATAGGGGGCAAATCTAAATGGCTTGATTAAGTCCTGGGCGAAAAGCACATGAGCATGTTGCAAAGCAGTAGATGACAGGTTTACTCAGATGCTCTGTAAGAGACATCACCAGCTAACCTCTGCCACAACACTACAGTGTCTGAATAATATCCGTGCATGGTACAGTAAGTCATTTGACTTTACGATAGCTCTCAGTCGTTTGACCTTCTTTTGTTCTGCACAACGACCTTGAACTCGGTTAAAGCAGTGAGTTACCGGTCAGAAGGCCGGAGGTTTGTGGCTTCTTGATAAAATAAAGAAAACAAACAGGGTGCGCTTTCAGCCGTCTCAGTCTCCGCCAAAATACTTCTGAAACGCGTCGCTAAAATGAAGTGAAACAAAGCGCAGTGAGGTACATCTGACTAATAACGGAATCTCAAACACGGGGACTGTACAATATAAGAAAAGCTCATTATAAACGACTATGGAATGCATTTTTGCACAGAACGAGGTTTGTGGAATCTGACCCCGATTACGTACATGATGAGCGCTCCAGGTGAGAAACCTACGACCTGCTGTGATACACTCATACGCACCTTCGTTTTGATTTAAGACAGACCCAGATTATCCCTTTCAGGCTGGATTTTCATACCAAAACACCCACGTGACCACATTACCGTACAAACCCATCAGTTTGTTCCATTGTTCCATTACAGAGAGATCTTATTCCAGTAACACAGTGCTAGAGGTCTGCAGTGTGTCCGTGTGCCGGAATGTTCTCACAAACAAGTTCTTGCAATATGTACATCTTGGCATAATGTTTTTTTTTATACTTATTCCAAACCTCATGTTTAATTAAATTTCCCGTCTTATTTCCCGCTTCATCTGTCCTGTGCTCGGACGATCGGTTTAAGATTAGTCCTGTAGCGCCGTCAGCTTCTTTAGTACGAGACATGTGGATGGTATTCTGCCGCGCCTGTCAGTCACTTTGGATGAAAGCATCTGCCAAATGAATAAATGCAAATGTATTAACCCCCCCCCCCAACATTTAGTGCTTTTTTCCCTGCAAATTGTGTTTATATTTTTCTGTAAACAGGTGTATCAGAAACACACATGACGTTTGACTCCGAGCACAAAGACAAATGATGGAGATGCACCAAATTCTCAAGGAACACAGCATTAGTCACCAGAGAGCTGTCTAAGTGCAGGAAGATCTAAAGCAATTCTTCCCTTCAAGTAAGAAAGCGCAGGCTTCGAAAAAATATTGCACCCGGGGAGAAATTTTCTAATTTGCCTGTGGCTATTCAAAAGCTGAAAAAAATCTACTGTGGTTCAGGAAGGAGTGCACGGAAAACAAAACACACCCCGAAAAAAAAAAAAGAAGAGCAGCTGCAGTAGCAGCTCATGGGATTAAAAGCCTCCATTCATCATCATATTACACAACTGGAACAGCACAGTGAGAGATGTGGTGACTGAGTAACTGATTGATGGTGCGATTTGCATGTAAATGTTTTCTGCGCAGAATTTGCATTCTCATATTCCATAGTGTTTAGTCTTGCTGTCAGAGAGACCGGAGTGTGTGCGCTGTCTGAATGATAGTGTGGGAGAAGGTCCGGGAAACCAGACTGCTCCCAGACACAAACAAACACACTGCAGAAACTCTGGGGTCTGAAAGCGTACACACACACACACACACACACACACACACACACACACACACACACACACACACACACACACACACACAATACCTGCACGGTTGGGCTTCGTCTGCAGCAGTAAGGAGTTCAGCACCTCGTCCTCGTCCTGCTCGTCGATGACCTTACACTGCCTGAGGTACGAGGTCAGCTTGTGGGGGTTAATGTAGCGACACAGGATGTAGCGGTTCTTCTCGACATTCTCCCACAGCGCCTCCTCGTCATCCAGGATGTTTTCAGACCCTCCGTTCTCCATCTCTCCCTGATGAGGTCTGATGTCAAAAGAGAAAGGAAAGAAAAATACCATATTTACATACTGTGTAATTATATATGATATCTATATACAGTACATTCAGGGAACATTTAGTCCCAGTTTGACTTGAACACCCCTCTTATGCATGAGGTGGAACCTTGAGCCTGTTGAGACCTTGAGTGAGGTGCTGACCTTTCACCCTTCACCCCCAACTCCAGCTTATGTAAAGATCTTTATCTAACATTTATATTATATATATATATATATATATATATATATATATATATACACACACACACACACATATATATATATATATATATATATATATATATAGAGAGAGAGAGAGAGAGAGAGAGAGAGATGTTATATATAGATGATCACCATGAGATCCACCTGCATGCACTCTTACTCTCTTACGAACCCTTATTGAGCTTTTAAAATATCTGAATCATCTATTAGGAAGTAAAACCGGTTTTCTCCAGTCAGCTCGAACCCTGCTGTCTCTGTCCTTCACTCAGTACTTCAGCAGAAAGAACACAAACTGCTTCCAAACACCTGGTGCCTTAGGGTTGCATTCACAGTCAGCGATTAGAGTCCAAAAGTCAGGCGGTTATCTTCACGGGGAAAGTTACGAGTGTTCAGAGTCGGGTTACGCAGACACTTCAGTCGATTTCCTGAGCAGCCAGGTCAGATTATGGAAATGACCTGCGTGTAGTTCATGCCTTCAGGGTAGCTGGATTTTTTTTTTTCTCCTTGAGTAGAAACATTGGGAGACAGTTTTTAAATGCAGCTTTAAAAAACGCTGCTTTTAAACACAAACTCTTCTATTTAGGATCCGCAAAAAAAATCAGGAAGAGATGAGAAGGAACCCGGATATGTACAAAATAGTGGGTTTTTGTTTTGGTCAAATTTCATAATGAAAAAAGAAAAAGAAGAAGAAATATAGAATGCTATAGAAATAGGAAGAAACATCTGATACGAGTCATGACAGACATGATGACGTTAATCTCTGCTAAATGTCGTGACTGGCGTCCGCGTGGCCTCTGAAGCTGATCAAACAGTACTCGTGCATCTCATTATTTTGCATGTTATTTACAAATGACATGAACAAATGTGGGCTAATATATTAAACCTATTTGAATAAATAAATTAATGGCAATATTTAAATAAATACTGTGCACTTTCCTGGAAAGGAAACATACAGACGGTTTATAAGCTTTTCGATATTTATTTATTCCAGACAAAAAGTCCTGCATGATAAATGAATTAGTAAATAAATAAATAAAGAAAGAAAGAAAGAAAGAAAGAAATACATCCAGGATTTCAGTTCGTTAATCGTGTCTAACCCTGAATGTAACAGTAACTTTAAATCACATTTTTTAAAATGATTTCAGTTCGTCGTTGTGGTTCGTCACTCGAGCCGATATTGTGCAAGAGAACCTGGCGCGTCTCCAGAACTGCATGTAAATGAGACACACCTTGGTTTTGTGTGTGTGTGTGTGTGTGTGTGTGTGTGTGTGCATGTGTTCAGTAAACCTACACCCAGAGCCCTGACAGAGTTACGGTCCTGTAACTAAAGCCTAGACCAAGATCCTCTCAACATCGCTAACATGACCAGTGGTCTAGTCTCTCTGTATTTGCATTTATTCTACTTATTGATGAAGAGCTTCGACCAGCTGAAGCAGGAAGGCTGAGCGAAGTTACTAACCTGGATGAACTTGGATGTGGGTGTGGCCAGAATGAGCAGTTCATGCCGTTAGTTAATTGGCGATCCAAGTCTTTCTGATCTACGTAAACTCTGGACGCTTTACATTCAGTCTGTCTGTCTAAAGCAAACTGTATGAGACGATCCGGACCTGACAGCAAACTGGACACATGTAGACTACTTTGGAACCTGCAGGACAGCTTTAGTGACTTTCACTTAGGAAATGGTTAGAAAAGTCTGGACTCCGGTCCTGATCCGGACCGCACGACACCTCAGTCCGGACCGAGCTCACTCCTGGTGTTAGGAATGCAATAACACAGTGTATGTTTCATACGCTGAAATAAAAACATGTTATACTATTAATAAATTGTTGTTGTAGTCAATCTGGAGACGGTTATGCTCCTTCTCCCTGTTTCAAACCGTTGTCATGGAGACGCTGACAGCCTACGAGCATGGAGCAGCGAGACTTGTGCGTCTCCTGTCGGTCTTTATCACGTCCCCGCTGCAGTGACGACGCCACAATCCAAATATACAGAGGAAAGGTCAGAGCTTCCATCTAGTTCAAGCATCACCTAACTTTTACTGCTAAATGGTTCTGATGTTACAGTACAGAGTCTTCTTGTGTTCAAATCGATCGGTTTACTCAGGCATCAGGACAAATACACTTTGTTTTGGCATGAAAATCAGTCCGTGAAGATGTTTTACATGTAGTTAATGTTTTTCTTTTAAAACACTTTTTAACGCTTAAAGTTGGAGCTGTTAAGATTCACAAGCAACAATTTGCATTCAAACAGTGCCATTACTTTTGGAGTTACTTTTTAACTCCATCTTTCTCACACTTGAATGTACGTTGCTGTAAAGTTACAGCTGTTCTGGTTTAAGTATCTGATAGCCGCTGCATTTTGTCCACTGAGTTTGAATCTATTTCGTCTCAGACTGTCTTTAATGTAAATGGACCTTGTGCTTGTCATTTCTAATCAGGTTTAATGACAGGAGACGTCAGGTCTGGACGTCTGAGTGTTACGTTTAAGAAGCCCTGGACTAGAAGGTCTTTCCAGCTGGCGGGATCACATGAAGCTCTTTATTCGGAGAGACTTTTAAGCGGTTCAGTGGTGCGAGTTCCGACAGCACGCGTTGTGATTAGTGCTGTGAGGTCACTGATGGACTGACTGGTCCTTTCCTGTCCTGATCTGGAGGAGCTCCGGCTCGTCGGTGATGTTCCTCCCTGATGTCGCTCCTTTTTCCCGCTGTTGTATCGACTGAGGTTTAAAGAAAACTAATCAGATTTTTCTGCCGTCGTGACGTCCTGATGGAGGAGCTCCACTACGGGAGATTTCTGTGTTACTTGTCAAAGAAATAGTCAAATACGGGACCTTTAAAGACAATAATTAAAATTTTCCATCTTCCACACGCAAACTTATAAACTTGTTTTATATTATTTTATCTTCGCAGCTGTAGTTGTGAAAAAAACCCCAAATCTCAGGGACGCTTCCTGCCTCCTTGGTGATGTCGTAACTTGTGGTTTCTACCAGAAGTGTGTCTCTACACCGGAGCATGCTTCCTCCGAACACTTTGCACAACTTTAATGCTCGATGAGGGAATTATGATGCTGAAATAAAAAAGAAGAAATGGTGAAATTCACCCTAAAGCCTAAATACTCCATGAGAACTCACACGGGCCGTCAGCACAGAGAGGGAGACGAACACATGCCCTGCTGGTTCATCTGTGAATTACGTCAGCAAGGCATTTGCATTGTCTGCTTTGAATCATAAGTAAAAGACGAGCACTTCTGGCGAGCATCTGCTCTGTTTTTTGGCGCGGTTGAGAAACGCACAAAACCACTGAAATGGAACGAACGGCAGGACGAAATGACTCTCTCGTTTCTTTTAAAGGTGAGCCGTGACCGAAAAAATGAGTCCGTTTAAATGAACTGGTTCAGTATTATTAAAATTCAGTATGTGCTGAATATTCAAGCTGCACTGTTCTGAGTTCAAGCTTAAACTAAACGTGCAACACTTGCATCATTCAGTCCGGACACTTCGTCTCGGTTAAGGGCCATAAAAATGCAAACAAGGTGTCAGGAAAAAGTGTGTGCCTCCTCCCTCTCGGCCGGACTCCTCCACACACACACCGAGCGACTCCGAGTGACACCACACAAGCTGTTTGTTTTAGCGGATCAGGATTAGCAAGACAGCCTTATAAATAGCTATAGGCTCTGAAACACATGCTGTTACATTTTTATGAGGCACTCGGTGCTTGTAGACAATATCTCCTAATAAACGTTAAGGTAAACGTGTGTGACAGGCCGACTTGTAGATAGTGGCAATAAAAAAATACAGCTACATATTTTCTGTGACAGTGCTGCTGAATATTTATATGAAACCTTTCAATATGGAAAACTTGGTTATTTATAAAGTGTGTGTGGGTGGAGGACGTGTAATCAGTGACGCGAGCTGCAGAAAATACTTTCAATATTGTTTTAGGAGTGTGTCTGGGTCTCGACACTGCTGCAGATACGGAGCCAGGACATTATGACCCCCCGCGTCCCAGATCAGCACATGGACTCCACCGGACCCCTGAAGGTGTGTGTGGTCTCCGGCACCAAGCCGTCGGGAGCGGATCCTTTATGTCCGTCTGTATGAGTTACGAGGTGGGGGCTCCGTGGACTCGCACATCCCACAGATACCTGAATGGATTGAATCTAAAAAAAATTCGAAGGCAGAATCACCGCCTTAAACGTTCAAACTATTCCTGAACGCTGTGTGCAGTGTGTCAGGACGCAACATCAGGCAACACCTTCTCCATGAGGTGTGTACTCGGTCAGGAGCAGTGTTCAGGTACAGTAGGCGGCAGTGTCAGAGTAACATCCACATGAAGGCCAGGACCCGAGGTTTCCCAGCCGAACATCACCCTGAGCATCACACTGTCTCCGCCCTCTCGCCTTCGTCCCATAGTGCATCCTGGTGCCATCTCGTCCCCAGGGAAGTGAAGAACACACAACCACGTGATGTAAAAGAAAGCGTTTTATCAGACCCGGTCACCTGCTTACATTTACATTCAGGCGTTTGGCAGACGCTTTTATCCAGAGCGACTTACACAAGTGCTGAAGTTTCCATCATTGGGCAGATCATTGGACAGATCATTGGGCAGATCATTGGACAGATCATTGGACAGATCATTGGGCAGATCATTGGACAGATCATTGGACAGATCATTGGACAGATCATTGGACAGATCATTGGACAGATCATTGGACAGATCATTGGGCAGATCATTGGACAGATCATTGGGCAGATCATTGGACAGATCATTGGACAGATCCTTACACTGGGTTACTAGGCTACCAACGTCAGTCAGTCAAGAAGTGCCAATCAAACACTGTTGAGAAGTGTGTGGTTTTTTTTTGTTTCTTTCTTTTTATTGGGGGGGTTGGTGGTGGGGGAGAGATTAATCCAAGTACTGCAGAAACTGAAATGACTTTGGTCATCTAAGTCGTCATCTAAAGATTGCAAAAAAGTTAATGCAGTCCAGTGCTGACGCTCTCGTGCCGATTGTAAGCCCTTTTCCCCAGTGGACACGCCCTTTTCAGCAGGGGCACTCTGACCCGTCTGCAGCTACGGAACCCCCCCATACACGACAATCTGTAATGCGACTCCTTTGCCTCTGAACCGGCATGAACAGCGTTTTCAGCGATGTGAGCCACAGTAGCTCTTCTGCTGGATCAGAGTCAGCCGTCGCTCTGCACGAGCATCAGTGAGCCTTGGCCGTCCATGACCCTGTCGCCAGTTTATCGTCTTTGTCTTCCTTGGTGTACCTTTGATACGTAGGTCCTGCCCACTGCAGCCGGGGAACATCCCATAATACCAGCTGTTCTGGAGTCGCTCTGACCCAGACGTCCAGACATAACAATCTGGCTCTTGTGAAAGTCACTCAAATCCTACACACCAACTTCAGGGACAAAATGTTCACTTGCTGCTTAATACCTCTATCTCACACACACACACACACACACACACACACACACACACACACACACACCTGGGAGGATATGAGTGCATTATAACAGTAAGAGTTATTACTCATCGCATTAATGATTTATACCTCAAAGTGACATTTAGTGCTGCAGTCAGTGGAAAGCTTCGGGCGTCGCTGATGACAACCTCCTTCTGAGAGAATCCATTTACACACGACCTCTCGGAGGAGAACCGCCGATGACCCGGGCAGCTCGGTTAACCGCTGAGAACCGCATGGGAAGTTTGTAAATAATTCTTCTCGCACAGACAATCCGGGTGATACCTTGTGACTCGTCCATCGTGCGTTTACTTCCTGAACCTGAAGCAGCTGTGTGGTCACCTGGTCACCCGGCGCTGAATACGTCCTCTCTCATTCACTCTCATTCGGAAATAAACGCACGTCTGACAGCCTCCACAGACCCAGACACAGATCGGATGCATGTTGAGGACAGATTAGGTCTTTCACACACACACACCCTCCTCCTACCCCCCCCCCCCCCCCCCTTTAAAGGCCAGAATGAAACTATGACAATGGCCCATACTCATTTCCCCACTCATCATGTGACGAGTTTATTAATAAAAAGCCATGACACTTTAACATTCATAATGAAAATGGAAACTAAACTGAAACTTGATTATTCATATTACTTTTAAAAATAAGCAGTAGTACCAGTCATACAATAAAAGTCCATTTTTAGCAATTCTCTCTCCCTAATCTCACAAAGTAAAACTCTCTCTCTCTCTCTCTTTACCTGACACTACTGAGATTTACTAGTCTTCTCTGTTTTTTCTTTACGTGTGTGTGTGTGTGTGTGTTTAGGGTATGTTGCCTTCAAATTCTCTGGCTAGTGTCGCTACAATGCATCTGGACTTTTTTATCTTATTATTATTGTTTTTAAACACATTATGTTGTCATGCTATGATACCGTATGTCCCAAGCATTAGGCATTTAACCCTTTAAATCCCAAGCTTAATATTCATTATGAAGCACGATACTCAGTAAACACACTGAAATTCAGGTACAAACTATATCCGATACAAAATAGGAAAAGTTCTGAAAGGGTTTGCCTTGATCTCTTTTTACAGTTTCTGAGATCACAAAAACCTGCAAATGAAAAAGTTTGAGTTTGGGTTTATATCCGCTGTAGTTACTGTGAGTCTGGAGGCACTGGGAGCTTCTGGGATTATAAAGGGTTAAAGAAAACGTTAAAACCCAGGTCTAATAAGGAATGAAAGGTATCTATATTATTTATATAATATGATAATAAAAAACCAGCAGCACGCCAGGACTACTGTCATTTACAGAGTTTTGTATCTCCTGCATGAACTAGGAGGATTTAATACTGTCTCCAGCACATGAGTGGTTGTACATTAACATTTATAACACGTGCAGTTAACCTGGATTACAGTAACATACAGTATCTCATGGAAATGCGTGCGTGGATCCACTTCAGTCTTCTCTCTTAAGTGCACTGGTTTTCCAGTAAGAGTTACTATTTCATTGTGAAAATATTGATGTTCATATTTATGGAATTCTTCAATTGATGAAATTCTGATATCAGCAGCGACCTCATTTCCCCTCTCGTCTGTTCCGACCCCTCAGCATTCAGCATCAGCAGTGAACTAATCACCTCCTGATCATCTCTCATCATCTGCACCTGTTTCTCACTGGATCAGGACTTCACTTAGATGTGTTTATAATGACTGAGAACAAACACAAAACACATTCGTCTGAAACTGATCAGGTACAGGGACTGGAGTGAACATAACGAGGGACAAAAACTTGCAGACAGAAAAATCCTTCAGGACGTCTGGAGAAACTGGAGCACTGTTCCTCAAGACTACATTTAATACAAGAGGAGAAAATCAGACTCCATGGAAGCAAAATGTGATGAAATGAGCAGACTCACGACCTTTGCACTGAAATGTTGATTCATCAATGTTGTTGCTCTCGTTTTTTTGTTTTTAATATATAAAGGGAAATGAGTGTAAGGTTTGATATAAATCATTAAAAGAAAAAAGGGGAATTTAAAAATCTTTACCAGAACCTAATGATCAAACAAGAACCATCAGGTTTCTACACAATCTAATAAAGCATTTAAAGGAAGTCGTAAATAATGTGAAAAAACCTTTTACCTTTGTGTACATTTCAGTACAATTGGACTTTTTATTAAAAAAAAAAAAAATTGTATTAAATATTAAAATCTTTCACTTTAAAAGCCTCAGACTTTCAGATAATCAAAACTGGCCTTGTGCAGTTTTTACACAATAATATGATGTATATTTCACTAAAATAAATTAAGTTATTATTGCACTTAATTCTATTTAATTACTTCAACCTAAACATACTGTTTGAATTTGTTCCGTTATTTATTTTAATTCCATGTTTTACTTGAGCGGAAATTTAGCCCTACGTTAATATCTTGGTAATCGTTGTTCTCAGTGCGGCGTTTTATTCTGAACTCAAACACAATCTTCTTTTGAACTGTATTTCAATCACGATACACACTCACAGGTTTTTAAAGTCTGGATTAAATTTGTGTTTAAAGATTCTGTTTAGACTGCAGCACTGAAGAAAACCCGACAGTCAGAACGTGATTAAACTGACTTGATTGGATCACATAGCGATCGAACAACAAACGGATCACAGCCCGGCGTTAGTGAGGAAATCACGCTCAGTTAGCAAGGTTTTAATCATGTTTAAGTTAAACCGGCTTCTTACGCAACATGAATTTTACATGAAGTCTCCTGTGAGGAAGTTTAAAAGTAACTAAATCATTTCCATTTCATTTGGATTAATATATTCATGGTTTCTTAAAGTTTATGCAGCAGTTTTATAAAGCCAGTTTTGTTTAAAATGTAAAAATGAAAAAAAAAATCATCTTTACTTTCCCTATCAGTTACAACACAAATACTGTAGAGGAATATATATACTCTTATGATCTGTGACCAACACTGAGGTGATACGCACAACACTAACCCAAAACTAACCAAATACTGAACGTGATACACCAAAGCCTAGGACAATAATAACTAAACACTGATGTTGCAACACTCAATACTAACCAAATACTACCTCAATACTAACTCAATACTAACCAAATACTACTCAATACTAACTCAATATTAACTCAATACTAATCAAATACTAACTCAATACTAACCAAATACTAACTCAATACTAACTCAATACTAACCAAATACTAACCAAATACTAACTCAATACTAACTCAATACTAACTCAATACAAACCAAATACTAACTCAATACTAACTTGCACACCCCCCTGGACATTTCTATTTCTATTCATATTACATATTTCTATACTTCATTTTCACACAAAATTTCCATAAATTCTATATTTTCTATATTGTACAGCTAGGTTTTTCTTATATTTTCTTATATTGTATATTTTGTACTGTACAGATATTTTATCCTTTATTAATTAAATTTACTTTCTATTTTCTTTTTTATATTTATTTCCTACTAATAGTCTTTTATTTTAACTCAATACTAAAGGTTATACACCCAAAACTAACCCAAAACTAACTACATATTGAAGGTGATACACAAATCTCAAGTCAATAATAACTAAATACTACCTCAGTGTTGATGACGATACACCCAACACTAACCTCAACACTAACCTAACACCATCGCTAACTCAAAACTGACGTTGTCTCACAGAATACTAACAGTACTGATGTTGATACCCCAAATACTTACACAATACTGATGGTGATACACACAATACTAACCAAATACTAAGCAAAAACTGATACACTAACTCAGTACTGATGGAGATACACCCAATACTATCCCACCACTAAAGATGATTTACTCAATACTACGCCAATAACGAAGGTATTTCCACACTCCTTCAGTATCAGTACAGATATTTTCAGTAGCTACATTACAATTTTATATATATCAGAACAATTTTACACTGAGTGTTTCTTCAGTGTTTGGCCAGAGTGACAATTTCATATAATAATCTATTAAAATGTTTTCCAGGTCTGATTGTACTGACACATCCATTATATACAAATGTATTAGTTCAGTTTGTGCAACAACAAAAGCGCTTGAAAACAGGCACTATTCACTAAAGCACGTTGGAAAATCGTTGGAAAGACTTACCTTACCTGCTCAAGGATATAACACTCATTAAAATCATCTAAAACAAGAGCTTAGAGTCGTCTAAAAATAGTTGATCTTCAGTTTGACTTGACTACACACATATGTCTTCACCATGCCATTCTCTAGCTATAGAACATGGCTGCATAAAAAAAAAGAAAGAAAAAATTATTTTGCAAATATAAAATAAAATGAAATAAAATAAACTTTTTATATCTTTTTTTAATGTAAAATGTTACTGTTACGATATATATTCTGAAATTCCAAAATGCATATCCTGAAAAATATATATACTTTACAAATTCTAAACTAAAATTAATTTAAACAAATTTATACATCAATACTGATTTTTAAAAACTTTTTATTACTTAAAACAACATGTTTCTGCGTAAATATTTCCGATATTCTCAAATTGAATTACTGTATGGCTGCAATATGAAGTGTGACGTTTCCTCTAACAATGTCAGTGTAGTTGCATCATTTGATGTTTATATAAATTTAGCAAAAACATTTTAGCAATAATTTTTTTGTGCACCTACTGTATGTACATATATATACATATATACTTTCTGAACAAAGCACAGAAATAGAAAGTGATTTCCTTGAATAAAAAGATGATCATTGGAGTCGGCGACATACAGCTGTATTTTGCATAAAACGTTTTTATATCTTTTTTTTTTTTTTTTAAACCAGCCATAAGTTGGACATCCACTACATCCCTTTTAAATAAAGGATTAATAAGGCACTGCTAAAGGTGTCCTGTATATTTAATATTTTTTTTATTCAAAGCTTGTTTGTTTTCACTATAGAAACAGTATAACAGTTTATTGTTTTTGTTTTTTTTGTTTTTTAGAAAATGCATTCATTAAAACCTCCTTCTTTAAAAAAAAATAAGTTCATTTTATTGTTCTGTTGAGTTACTGGTGAAACATCATGAAATATACTTATGATCGTATCGCCTGTTCTGGCAGTAAAGTCACACCAAGTGTTAGAGTGAGCACTATCTGTCCCTGCTATTGATTATCAGGCTGAGACGCTGAGGTCCTCTTGAGGACGGAGTCATGTGACAGACAGTAAGGTGAGCGGACATCAGAGGGAATCGATGAGTGATGAAACCGGGGGGTTTAGAAATGTTAATCAGCCGCTTCAGACTTCGACTCCCTTTTGTGTTCTAGCTCAGGTAATAACTGACTGGAAACAATCCACAGGGTTTTCCCCCCTCACACACACACACACACACACACACACACACACACACCAAACTCTCGGCATAACAAGTGACACACCATTCTGTCAAATTTCTGCACAAGGTCTTTGTGACTCAGCCGACTCGCTCAGCGAGCTGCACTCACACACTTGCAGCGCGGACGGGTGCACAAACTCTCGGCTTTTGCCCACACCCCCAGCTTACAATACAACCCTAACCAAGTTTCCTCTGAGCTTATTTTGGAGGAGGTGACTAACATCTTCACTTCCTCATTTCGAGAACAGATGTTCAATCTTCGCCTCTTCATGTGAGATCAAGCTTTGAAAGGCGGAGGCAGGCTTTCTCATAAGCTCTGTGTTTACTTATAGGACGCCAGGACGGGGTACGCCATCGCAAAAAACAGATTCAAAATCAGAAATTCTATTGCATCACCGCCACAAATAAAGCGTAACGCAGACAGACTAGACTAGTGTGAAGGCCGAAGACTTAAATGTTATCTGTGTACAAGGTTACAGACGTGCAGCTCAGGAAGAGAGTGCAGTCAAAGACCTAAAGATTATATTCTGCACTTGATTGGACAGCGTGCAATCTGATCTCTTTCTAGCTCAAGCTGTATTTTTGCAACCAAAAAAAAAAAGAAAAGAGTCACACGGATAGTTTCCTCTATCCTGTTTCACTATAGTTTCCTCTCAATCTTCTTCCCCCAGGACCGGGACCGAAACTGTTTCGCACTCGTGGTGGAGAGCGATGTCGAGCGGAAGTGCTCACCACGTGTTCAAGCCACCCTGTCTGATTTTAGCACAACCACGAACCAACAGAGCGTCTCCAGCCAATGGGCTGCAGCCTTGCTCCTCCAGCCTACCGGCGCATAGGAGCTGCGGTGAGCTGTTTTGTGTGAAACTGAAACACAATGTGAAGCAGTGCAGCGGCCTCCGCCGACCAAGCCCTTACTACAGCTAGAATTTCACATCTCCGAGCCAGAGATGCTGAGAAGCTTTTCAGCCGCTTCGGGAAGGTGCAGATCAGAGATAAAGGGCTGCAAATGAGAGCGAACGAGCAGCCAAACTCCAGTGAGACAACAGGGCGTGGCTGTGTGGCTTAGGCACGGCCGCTGTGTGACAGAATTAGCAGTGGTGCAGTGAAGCAGGCGACCGTCAAACGAGCAGACTTCAAGAGTTCAAACTGTAATAATGCGTAAACAAGCAACTGCTCATGTAGTCTCACCTCCTGAAAGGAGACCCCCTGCACGAATGGAGTGAAGTGAATAATGAGGCCGACGTCTGATGCTTTCAGTCTGTTTGTTTCGACGAAACAGTGAACGCCATCGTCAATGGATTGCATTCATGTACACATAATGTGAAGGGGGACGCATCACTGATCATTGACTTATTGAGTTTTCTGGTGACTTAAAGCACAACAAGATTTCGCTTGTTGAAAAGAAAAGCAGCCGTTCTGCGTCCATCAGTTCTATTTGATCTCTATTTCCTTTTTAGCATGTATATTTTCTTAATCTTTAAAATACGCACGTGCATCGGCGTGTTCATGTACACACGTGGACAAAATTGTTGGTACCCTTCAGTCAATGAAAGAAAAACTCACAATGGTCACATAAATAACTTTAATCTGAATTCTGAAATCTGAATTAAAAAAAATGTCTATGAATGTTAACCAATGAAAGTCAGACATTGCTTTTCAACCATGCTTCAACAGAATTATTTTAAAAAATAAACTCATGGAACAGGCCTGGACAAAAATGATGGTACCCCTAGAAAATACTGAAAATAATGTGACCAAAGGGACATGTTAATTCAAGGTGTGTCCACTAATTAGCATCACAGGTGTCTACAATCTTGTAATCAGTCAGTGGGCCTATATATAGGGCTCCAGGTAGTCACTGTGTTGTTTGGTGACATGGTATGTACCACACTCAACATGGACCAGAGGAAGCGAAGGAAAGAGTTGTCTCAGGAGATTCGAAAGAAAATTATAGACAAGCATGTTAAAGGTAAAGGCTATAAGACCATTTCCTAAGCAGCTAGATGTTCCTGTGACTAGAGTTGCACATATTATTCAGAAATTTAAGATCCATTGGACTGTAGCCGACCTCTCTGGACGTGGCCGCAGGAGGACAATTGATGACAAATCAAAGAGACGGATAATCCGAATGGTAACAAAAGAGCCCAGAAAGACTTCTAAAGAGATCCAAGGTGAACTTCATGCTCAAGGAACATCAGTGTCAGATCGCACCATCCGTCGTTGTTTGAGCCAAAGTGGACTACATGGGAGACGACCAAGGAGGACACCATTGTTGAAAACAAATCATAAAAAAGCCAGACTGGAATATGCCAAACTACATGTTGACAAGCCACAAAGCTTCTGGGAGAATGTCCTATGGACAGATGAGACAAAATTAGAACTTTTTGCCAAGGCACATCAGCTCTATGTTCACAGATGGAAAAATGAAGCATATGAAGAAAAGAACACTGTCCCTACTGTGAAACATGGAGGAGGCTCTGTTATGTTCTGGGGCTGCTTTGCTGCATCTGGCACAGGGTGTCTTGAATCTGTGCAGGGTACAATGAAATCTCAAGACTATCGAGGGATTCTAGAGAGAAATGTGCTGGCCAGTGTCAGAAAGCTGGGTCTCAGTCGCAGGTCATGGGTCTCGCAACAGGACAATGACCCAAAACACAGCTAAAAACACCCAAGAATGGCTAAGAGGAAAACATTGGACTATTCTAAAGTGGCCTTCTATGAGTCCTGACCTCAATCCTATTGAGCATCTTTGGAAGGAGCTGAAACATGCCGTCTGGAAAAGGCGCCCTTCAAACCGGAAACAACTGGAGCAGCTCGCTCATGAGGAGTGGGCCAAAATACCTGCAGAGAGGTGCAGAAGTCTCATTGACAGTTACAGGAATCGTTTGATTGCAGTGATTGCCTCAAAAGGTTGTGCAACAAACTATTAAGTTAGGGGTACCATCATTTTTGTCCAGGCCTGTTCCATGAGTTTATTTTTTAAAATAATTCTGTTGAAGCATGGTTGAAAAGCAATGTCTGACTTTCATTGGTTAACATTCATAGAATTCTTATTTATTATTACTTTTGTCAGATTAAAGTTATTTCTGTGACCATTGTGAGTTTTTCTTTCTTTGACCGAAGGGTACCAACAGTTTTGTCCATGTGTGTAGCTGAATCCATTTGGACTTAATTACACTTTCAAACAGCAACGATCACATTTAGGAGCCATTAACTATATATATATATATATATACTGTACATATCAACTGCTCTTCACTTTATCAGATCTGAAAGATATTTTTAGAGAAATTCCGCACCGTCTATAATGGACCAGTTCTACTTCCTTTGCATATATATTTATGCGAACCGAGGCATGACTTTTTTTCCGAGGCAAAGCATCATTTTAAATGAAAACCTGTTCAAAACGAGAAAATCCTAAAAGCCTGGATTGGATGAGCGTGAAAGTTTCTTGGCAGTCCGAGAGAAATATTTGACATAAAGTTAGGGAAGCTCATCCACTCGACGAATGAAAGTGCTAGAACCAGAAGAACAGAGCGGGTTATTAAGAGGTCTAAAACATGTCTAGACTTTAAAATATCATTAAAGCACTGTGCTGCTGAATTCTCACATCTGATTGGCCAGAAGGTGTTAATGCATTTTTGAAAACACCACACAGCACCGACGCTGGCGCTGCCTACAGGGTTTATATTAATGTACTTGGGTGAATATGCTAAAAACGCCTCTTTTGATATAAAATATAATTCTACATTTCCCTGTAATATATTTGTAGAGTTTAGATTTAGCTTTCTAAGGTCTATTCTTATTTAGTTTCCACTTGGTATCCATATATCCTTATTTTATATTTCATGTTTATAAATGGTATCTTTAATGTAAGTTTTATTTACTTCCATGCACCTGAACGGTGCTAACGTTTTACGTCTGTGAAGGCGGCTCGGAGCTCGCGGCGGTCGTTCCCGTGAGCATTCAGAGAGGAACGCCGGATCCCTTCAAAATCAACACATAACGTGTCACTAATAAGAGACGCATCTGTGTGTGTGAACTGTACACAGACTCATTCACCAACACCACTCACACATTACAGGAACTCGGCTGGTAGTTATGGCCACGCCCCCGTACAGTCCTGACCTCGCCACAAGACATTTACACATGTTTGGGTTGTTAAAGGAGTTCCTGGGAGGCCGGTGTTTCAGACAGTCTAATCACGGCTAAGGGGGAACTGATAGAACTTTCTACCTTGATGGTGTCCAGGCTCTAGTGAGACACTGTGATAAGTGCATCAGTGTATCAGAGGATTATATAGAGACATAAAGGGAGTGTTTACTCTCAGCACTGTGTTCTGTTATTCTGTACAATCAGCCGTTTGACTTTTTGACAATTTCCTGAACACATGTGTAATGTACAACAAGGTACATACCTTTCCTCACACGCACACTAAACAATAATATATATATTTCTAAAAACAGTGCAAACGGCAGTTCTTTTAAATAGGGGATATGTAAAGAATATCTTTAAAAATGATTCGCACCTTTTCGGTAAAAAACTATTTCCTGATATCAAACAATTTAGGGTTTTATTCCTCAAAAAAGAGTTACATAATAACCAACAATAATCAAAGTAAAACTTCTTATCTTTATATGAGATATACTGCATGATCTTTAGATTAATTAAATTACAGACGTACTCTTTTGTTAAATCTAAAATGCTGATTATACAGGTTGCGAATGACGGCTCAGGATGTAATGCTCAACTATATTCTACAGAGTTAATAAAAAGAGTGTATTATTTAATAATAAAACATTCTCATGTGGGGAAATGTCCAGGGTATAAGAGCCTGTGTTGTTCTCTGTTTCACGCCATGATGCATCGCACCACCTTATTCAATTCAGTTCACTTTTATTTGTATAGGGCATTTAACAATGATTGCTGAGCAGCTTTACAGGATTAAAAAACTCACTGATGGTTTTTATAAATATTATTGTAACATTACAAATGTCCTATAAGCGAATTACAGAAAATCTTTCAAGCTAATAAAAACAACTCATTGTAAAATGTACTAAAGACTAAAGTCGAGCGAGAGTTTCGAAACAACATTTTCCAAAAGATAGAAAATGATCTCAAGCGTGATCAGACATGCCGAGAATGTTTTTGATTCAAATATGTAGATAATATTTTATTAACCTGGTGAGTCAAGCAGCGATAAGATGCAGTGTTTTTTTGTTGTTAGTTTTCTTGCGGTGTTCACAACACAAAGTAAACAAGTGCAGTTTTGTCAAGAGTCAGCTGATCCGAGGACAACCACACAATCATACACACAGTACAGCAGCTCTGTGCAAAAGTCTTCAGACACTTCGGGTCGTATTTTGATTCCAAAGAGACAGATGTACTCGTGTGTTTAATGTAGTCTTGAGGAACACAGACCTCCAGACGTCCTGAAGACAAGCTTTTTATCTTTCATCATGTTCACTGCAGTCCCTGTACCTGAGCAGTTTCAGATGAATGTGTTTTGTGTTTGTTAAGCCACACAGTGATCTATGAATCATTCTATCTAAGTGAAGTCCTGATCCAGTGAGAAACAGGTGCAGATGATGAGAGATGATCAGGAGGTGATTAGTTCACTGCTGATGCTGAATGCTGAGGGGTCGGAACAGACGAGAGGGGAAATGAGGTCGCTGCTGAGGCTGGTACAGAAACAACCAGTTTATACATCGTATCTTTAGGCTCTTTGCAGCACTTTGTAACACACTTTTTTATTGAATCTACTTCATTAAATTTAAATTAATATGAGGCAATGAGGACTGAAGACGTTTGCACAGTGCTGAATGTGTCCTTGCGAACCCTATAATAATATCATCATCAGCAACTTTTAGTTTGTAAGTCTGACACTCCGTATTATCCCTCCCTGATAATTTGGACTTTGTAAATACTTAAAGTTCTTTCAACGTCCCAATGTAATTCTCCCAAATTTTGACAGGACACACACTTTCATGAAGCTGGTTAAAAGGTGCCAATTATTTTAACAACACATGACCCCATGGGTGTTGGGAAAAAAAAAGGGGGGGAAAAAAAAAACGTCTCTGTGGGAAACAGAAAATGAACCCTAAAGGAAAGAGAGCACATGTCCAGGCGGCGCATGGAGCTGATATTTTGAAGTACATCTAAAAGTAGGTGAATAATACAGTGAGTCCCCTGCTGGAACGGCGACTTTACGGTGAACGGAGAAGGTCGCCGAGGTAATGGGGCCAGCGGGGTGAGGTCAACTCATAAAGGACAGGTCTCAAATTGAATTTTCGCTCGTCTGGAACTCGTCCTTGATTTCGTGAGGGGCGCATGACATGCTGCTCAATTTGTTAAGCAAAGTCGAGGTTTTTAAAAGCATACGGAATCAGGCAACTGTTCGGTATTCACAGAGGATCCTTGTCTGTCACACCACCGGCTATTCAAATGACATTTCCATTAACCCTTTGTGCTCCCACATGCTCAGGTGCAGCCTGTATGTGCACGAGGCTGCGTACGTACAAGCTGAAGTGCCTGAATAGTGTTACTGATATTGCTGCAGTGAATACAGTACATGTACAGTACAGTAGTAGTAGTAGTAGACACTTAGATACTAATTAGTGTCAGGGTTCAGCAGTAGGAATCTGAAAATGTAACAGATAACAGATGAAGCATGATCTTGCACAGAACTGGCAAACAATGTAAATGGCTTCATCCATGCATAAACATTTTAAACTGAAATGAAAAATTACCCCAAATAACCTGCATGTCACAACATGCATACATTGTTAAAAACGAGCTGAATGCAAATGTGATTATTACTTACAGTATAAGATAACAAAGTTATAACAGTGAAACTGACCAAAAAAAAAAAAAAAAAAGGCATTTTCCTTCCTTATTTTAAGCTCCCTCTTTTCTTTGATTGAATCATATACAATGATTTCATACCACAAAGAAAAGTGCACATGATCAATGTTACTGTCATAACCGATCACGAAGCACCGAACATTCAGACATGGCTGCTTTGCGTTGGCTGAACCCCTGTGAAAAAGCCTGTGTAAAGAGCTATTAACAAGTGATTTTGTCTTGATGCTTAAGACTCCTGAAACCTTTCAAGAAGTGAAAACAAGAACTGAAGAACCGGGCTTATTTGAATGTAGAGTGTTTCCTATCAAAGGGTGTAGAATAATCAAAAGGATGGGGTAGAAAGCAGGGTGAAATACTGCATGACAGGAAATCAGCTCTAGTGGAATTAAACACTAATTAGTAGAGTTTATATTAATATTTATATCAATATCAATGTCTATTCCAAAATCTTTCATCTTGGCTTCTAATGATATATGAGTATAACTATATCCTAAGGATGTCTTAAACTCAGCGATAGCAAACTCTAACATGGTTGTTGGGATCAACAGAGAAAAGAAAGGATTCAGTTAGTTTCTGTGCTGAGTCTAGCCAAACTGCTTGTAGTGCAATATAAGCTAAAGTGATGTAAAGTAGGTCACATGATACTAGCAGTGCCCACCCTGCTAACACAACAACTGTGAGGAGTTACCTATTTAGCACAGCATGTATGGGAGCTGATGTGATGTGATATGAAGTGTTTCTTCCAAAAGTGTTGGAACACATTGATTACAATCATTTTAGATAGTTCTGCTAAGTTTTAACTAAAAGTAGCTCCTTTTAAAGGTTAGTGGTTCATCATACAGCAGTATTATCAAATACACACAGTTTCAGTATCAGTAATGGAAAAGAAAAAGTGGCATCATATAATCCTTTTTCATGTACAAATCACATGAACAACACCTCCTGAAATCGTACCAGACTCTTTTATTTGATATGTTTTTATCTGAGTAAGTGAAGTTGTACTTTTGAACTGTTTTGATAAACTGATGAAAGACAGTTTATAGAAAGTTCTATCATGCGCAACATCTTGCAAATTGTAACATGAGACACACTGCGAGACGTGTAAAAGAAGTATAAAGAGGTTAACGTTAAGAGGAGTGGTAGGTGTTTCGCTCCTACTATTACTTACTATGAAATCCTGCAATCGCATTTGTGTCACTCGCCTGGATTCATAAAAACTGCTCAACAGATCAGACTGCAGTTTGTCCAGCGGCCAGTCACGCATCCACCAGCCGACTCTCCCATATCACACAGACACTCACCAACACTCACCAACACGGTGGCTGAGACACATGAAAGACACATCAAACCAACTATGTTTTTTTTTTTTTTTTTAACTGCTGCTCATGTGGCATCACAGGACAGCGTACACACTTTGCACAGAGTGCTATCTGCACTCTTCTGCATCCATGGCCTTACAGACACCTGTATCACCGGCATGGACAATTTTCCTGCCCTTGGGTTCCACTGTCAGACGTTTACTTAACTTGCAGTCTCCCAAAGATAAGGCAAGCACTTTCCTGTTGCATGAAATCTATAAACGAATGAGACACTTGCATGGCTACTGCAGAAATCCGACACTTAAACATGCACTATTACAGAAATAAATGTTTCATAAGGGATCTTCAGATTGCTAATCGCTCCATGTTTCCAGACGGGTTTTCCTTCTGTGAAAGAAGACCACTGTTGTAGGGTTCCACATGGGACTTTTAAAAAGTTTTCCATCAGGAAAATCTAGTAAACTCTGTGCAATCCCTATCGCACTGTAATACAATCTCTCTCTCTCTCTCTCTCTCTTTTTTGTAGAGGGCTTATGCTCACTATTATGAAGCTTTATTCTTCTATTTCCTGTTTCAAAAGTAAAAGACTGCAAATGGCATCATGAGTTCACAACGCAGGCTTTTAAAAAAATATTATACTTAATATTATCTAGAAAAGACATGACTAATATTTCATGTTTTAAGAGCAAGTGCAAAGGAGCACTGTCATTTTAGAAAAAAAAACTATATCAATAATAAAGTTTATAACACTTTTTTATCCCTTCAGAATGAGGAAAAATGAATCACTAGTACAAGTAATAACCTGTAATCAGCCGTTTGACATCCGACAGGAAACTTACTCATTGAACATAGTGAGAGTGAGGACCTGCAGTGATCATGGCTCAGTGAGAGAAGAAGAACTTCCTTGCAGTACAATACCACAGCAAACAGTAGAGTATAACACACAGAACAACATATCGGCATATTAGTCATCACCATCAGTACGGTCACAGTGCCACGCTGAACAGAAGGTTACTGGAGAAGCTACTGTTGAAGATCTTCTGCAAATCGAGGCAGTTTAAAGAGTTTAAAGTGTTGCATAATGACATTTCCATGCATTCAGTCACTGGTTATGTGCAGTCTGTATATTTCTATGTATTTATATTTTGGAGACACTTCTGTCCCATACTTCTGGCAGAGCTTTCACAAGGCAAACTAATCCCTTTCCTGGCTTAAATCTGCCTTCAGATAAGATTCAGTGAGTTTCTCCTCCAGGATACAGAGAGTTTCCCTTCAGTAAACTTTCAACACAAAACAATCAGAGTTTCTTTCTCAGCTCACATTGTTTGACTTTTAGTCACATGTTCGCCAAAACAAAGCAATAAAGGTTCCTAATCCAGTCCAGATACTCGTCTAAAAGAACAGCAAGGAAAGTTTTGCCCCCCCCCCCCACATTCAACACAAACACCGCGCAGGCTCTACATACGCACCGCGCGCTTCTAACGCACGAGCCGCGCTACAATGTTACAATCTGCTTCGACATCAAAGCTACAAAGAATCCGCGGCGTTTACCTGCAGAAGCTCGCGACCGACCGGACCGACTTCAGCACGACACACACATTCCTCACGCGAAGCGTTCAAATCTCAGCGAGGAGACGGACTGGGGTTTAAGTTCCACCTGACTTGACTGAGAGGAACAGAGAGCAGAGCACCAACACACACACACTCACACACTCACACACAGTATGGGTGCTCATAGGCGGGGTTACACAACCTACATGTCTCAGACTGTATCCGAATCTCACCTTATTCTAGGCGCCGTCAAACCTTTTACACTCACCCCATCAACAGATTGGATTTTTCTTTTAATTACACATATGGCTAAACTTTTCACCATCATATGTCTACAACACACATTCATGCAAGAAGGACACAAACACACACACACACACACACACACACACACACACACACACACAGAGTTTTGAGATAAAATGCTCCTATGCACCAAAATCATTTTAGGTCTGTTGTTGAGGCGCTCAGGTCAGCCCTTAGCTCGGCTCGAGAAGGTCTTTAAATCTCAATACAGTTTAAGGTCACCTTCAGGGATAATAAATACTAATTAAATATAAACTTAGGCATGAAGACGTTAGTATAAGATTTACAATGTATTAAAAATGTATTCAAATGTAAGCTCCGCCAGGGGGACACTGCTGGGCCCTTGAGCACGGCCCTTAACCCTGACTGCTCCAGGAGGCCGTATAGTGTCTGATCCACCTCTCCGATCTCTAATAACAAGAGGCTGGGCTATGTGAAGGATAAGGAACTTCATTGTGCAATAATGTATAAATGTATGAATAAAGGCTGAAATTGAAAATAAGTCTGTTTTTAAGGCTTGAATGCTGTATTTAAAGGCGGGACGGTGGCTTAGTGGTTAGCACTGTCACCTTACACCTCCAGGGTCTGAGTCCGATTCCATCAGGGTCTGTGTGTGTGGAGTTTGCATGTTCTCCTTGTGCTTGGTGGCTTTTCTCTGGGTACTCTGGGATAATTGGTGTTCCCAAATTGCCTGTAGTGTATGAATGTTGACCGGAGGTCAGAAAAATAATTACAATTAATTAAAAGTTTTGAATTACAAATAAAAAATTATGTGAATTAATACAATAGCCACCATTGGCTTCCACGGTCCCTAGTTGGACTACAGAGGTTCCTAGGGGGATGGGTCCTGAAGGTGTCCCTAGTATTTCTCTAGTTTAGTGATTCCCTACCCAGGTCAATGTAGAACCCTTTGTCAAACGCACCTTCGGGTTTTTCCTGGCTCTGAAACACCTACTGCAATTGAGAAAAGCCTGCAGATTAACTGATTAGTTAAATCAGATGTTCTGTGAGCTGCGAAACCACTTCAATGTGCAGGACAGAGGGACCTTCAGGACAAAGGTAGGGAACCGATGCTCTAGTTTACTGACGATGTCCCACGTGCCCCCTGTGTTACAGTACCTATTAATCCATTATTAATGCTTTGTTGACCTTCCTTTACCTCCTTCAAGAGGAACAACTGGTCTAGGCAAGGAATGAGATCGCTGTTCTAGATGTATCTTCAAGCAGCAGGAGGAGATCTTTCAGAAGGCCCAGGTCGACCAGGTTGTGACTTCAATGTTGTTTCACCGCTTTTCTTTAAATTGAGCTATAATTCGGTTAATCATAGACAGGGAGTTTCAAGATTCCTGGCTATTTGTCTCAGCGCCGGTCCACCCTCTGATTGACCTACACTCCTCTTTCATTACAATTTTCACTTTTTGTTCCCTAGGCACACATAAAGAGTCAGAAAATACGCAAACAAATAGTTGTTAGAATATCATAAAATAATTTACTAATCTGTTTATATCTATTTACTTCTTGCATATCTGCGTATTTTGGAACGATAGAATATCTCAATCCTGTTGCATCCTCTGACCAAACACTCGAGCTCAAGACTGACACAAGTTGTTGAGTTAGTGTTAGTGGGATTATAAATATGTTTAATCTTTTATTTGTCATTTTCAATATAATGTCTACCAAACAAAAAAGTAGGACAAAGCAGAACAACACAATAAACTTTGAGTACACAAGTACACTCAAGAGATAAACACAATATTCATAAATACAGGCGAGTACTGTAGATACAATAGTAAGTGTGCAATATGAAAAGTTATATGCAAAATAAACTGTGCAAATTATGCTGTCACTGACAGCTCGGGGAAAGTCAATGTGTTTTAGATTATTTGTGTGTCCCGGGATGCTCCAGTAACACCTGATATATTCAAACTACCCATTAAAACAATCAGTCAAATAACTGTAAGTCTGCAATTAAGGAGCTATAATAAACTTTAATAATGCAGGCTTGTGATTTGCACCACTATAACAAAGAGGCTATGCTTCACGGACCCCTTGGGATCCTCCGGCTGCCTTTGAGAACCACTGGCTTAACAAAATAATTATTAAGTCTAGCACAGCACACTTTGTCTGTTTACGCCTTTAGATATCCATTCAAACAGCAGCCACGTTTACACGCAAGATAAATTAAATAAACCCGTTCAGTACAGATTTATTTCATCGAGATATTATATCACTGTACATTAAAATATTCTGTCTATTTATTAAAGCAGTCAATTAAAGCAGAGCCTTTTATTCCAGGCAGAATTTATAAAGGGATTCAATACAAGGGACCAATCAAAGAGAATGATGAATATAATAACTCAATATCAAGTATAATAACTTTAATAATGATAGGTTGTGATGTCAGTAAATAGAAAGAAAAGAATCTCACAGATATACTTTCTAGGGTGCTAATGCTAGTGCATCATTTCCAACTTTTCATCATTTTCATCATAAATGTAGGTTAAACTTAACAACATAAACGTGGGTTTTTAGGTTAAATTGATATGAGACAGCTCATGAAGTGCCTCTTCTCCTGTTCACAAAGAACACTCTCATGAACTCTATACAGCAGTTGTTTAAGTGATGCAACTCAATTCCACATGAACTCTGTTACTTTTCTAGAAAACATATTGCAACACAATGAAAGATTCGTCAAGTAATAAGATTCACAGGAAGAGGCATCATTTTTCTTTAAGGAAGTTAATGACTCAAAGACAAGCTTTTTCTTGTTTCTAATATCGCCTGCTATTTTTAACTTTTTCAAACATTTGTATTTGCATTTAAATTAGTATTCATAATAAGGTTAACGAGTATATTCCTCCCAACAGCCTTTTGCGCTTATAGCTTTGTGGTGTCTAATAGACTTTAACATCACTAATTGGCACGCAAGCAATTTTCATGAGTTTGTTCACATATCACACGTTTCTTCCCTGTCGAACTAAAGTATCATATTAAGGTTTAATATCCTCATATAAAGAGCACATTCCTGTAGGTTTTTTGCCGAAATTATTCTGCTAAGCTTTTATTACCACGGCCGTAAAGGTCTTATTAGCATAACGTTGGGTTTTGCTGATTCCACGTTTGCTGAGGCTGGACCGTTTCACACACCCGATTCTGATTACGAGAAACATTGAACATTGATACGTAATTGAATTTTTGGTATTTCACAAATAAGGACCTTGCAGCGGTTTCGCAATCATTTGTAAAACATTTGTAAACTGATTGTCTTGTTTTTATTCTTAATATCATAAAAATATTTTCATTTCAATGGACTTTTTTTTTTGTTGCTTTGTTAACCTTAAATAGTAACACCACTGGGAAAAAGCAAGAATAAAGGACAATAAACAATAAAGTACTACTACTACTACTGGAGAAATAACATTAATAATACTCAGTGTATACACAAGCTACTAATACATTTCTCCAAATATATATATATATACTCCAAATTCACATATTCACAACGCATCTCAGGGAGTTTTTCTTCGCCACCGTCACCCTCGGCTCGCTCATCAGGTACAGCACGATCTCATCATTATGATTTATACATACTGAATTTCCACACACAATTTTTATTTATTTACATAATTGTTTTTTTTTTATTCTGTAAAGCCATTAAATGATCTATAACTCTGAAATTAATTACATTTAACTTAACATTTCCACAATGATAAAACAATAACATAATATATTGAGGACACAGGTTAACTTCCAGACCTTCACTGGAGCGACGCTAAAGCATTCACCTCTTGGGCAAGATCAAGCAAATCACAGTCCTGTTCAAAGGGCTTCAGCCATCCCTCATTTCTTTACATTTTGCTTCCAAAGAGCCAAACCTTGTAGTATTTTTAATGTAGTCCTAAGGAACAGTTCTCCAGGCTTTTTTTTTGTCCCTCGTTATGTTCACTGCAGTCCCTGTACCTGGTCAGTTTCAGACGAATGTGTTTTGTGTTTGTTAATCCACACAGTGATCTATGAATCATTCGAGCATAAACACATCTATCTAAAGTCCTGATCCAGTGAGAAACAGGTGCAGATGATGAGAGATGATCAGGAGGTGATTAGTTCACTGCTGATGCTGAATGCTGAGGGGTCGGGACAGACGAGAGGGGAAATGAGGTCGCTGCTGAGGCTGGTACAGAAACAACCAGTTTAAAAAAAAATAGCATCTTTAAGTAATTTGCAGGCTACTACAGTAAACACATTTATTCCAATTCAACACATTTATTCCAATTGGGAATGTTTTTAAATAGATTGATTTATCAGTTTGTATAATTACATATCGTACACCAGTAACATGCAGATAGAATAAATCCAGGTGGATTGACAGTATACAGTGTATATATAGATATATATACATATATATATATATATATATATATATATATATATATATATATATAGTCTTATTTTGCTCAGGATATCATGGAATCCATCCATCACATCTTTCTGCTTCACAGATCATCTAATTGGAGAACGCTCCCCATGTTATCTGTTGCAGTCTGTGAATGTACGTCCCACCGAGATGTTTTCATCACACGGCTTGACGTTTCTCTCCCTTCACTCGGCTCATGTGCGGTTTCTCGAGAGTGGACACCTCAGGAGTGGGATGCTAATAGAAACAATTGTGCGTTTGTTACTCATACGGTGTGTGTGGGAGCGAGAGGTCATACATGAAGCTCGTGGGATAAAGAACAGGAAGCAGCCTAGACGCAACTCCTTCATCTATTTGCTGTATCTGTTCTCTCTTGGTCAGGGCGATTGCGGTTTAAATGGAAACAGTGTGTGTACCAGAATAATGGGTGGAGTAGGCAGTCGTGGTGAAAACGTCTACAGGGGACAAGCGCACGGCCAGATTAAGCTGATTTACATATCTCTGTTTATCCTGGAACATTGAAGAAGCATCTCAAGAGTCTACTTTTCACTGAACACTTGATTATATTCGCTTGATCGCTCTCTTTTACACTGAATTAGATCAGCAGTATTAATGTGATTAAACACCTGGTAATCTTATTACAATATTAAAACTGATTCTGAATTTGATTTAAGAATATCTAAGAATCTAAACTAAATTAATTTACTAATAAATACAGCCATCAATCCAAAACTGAAGGCCTGGACTCCAGTCCCAAGAAACCTGATTTGATGGTTTATAGATCGGAGCCGTGACTCTGGCTCACAGGAATTGGAACAGAGCAGCACTGGATGTGTTTTCCCCAAATTTGGAGGAATATTTAAATATGTATTGACATTTACTCGTTTGGCAGACAGCTTTAACAAACGCGGCTTAAAATAGGGCACAAAGTTTAAGGACACAGTTATTAAATTTCGACGTCAGTGCCAGTGCCTACATACTGTAGCAACAAGGCTTCCATTTCAAGCTCAGTGGATAAGGAGCAAAAAAAAAAAAAAAAGGGAGGATTTGTTTGGGAGTGCCAGAAGCCGCACAGTACCACGAACACAGACAATGAAGAAGGAGAAATCACACAAGATCCAAGCGACGCTGCGATTCAGTAAGGCATGAAGTAATAGAGAAGGTTTTGGTGAGATAAGCGTGTCTGGAAGTTCGTCTTGAAGGTTGCAAGAGATTTTGCAAGATAATAAGAGGAAGGTAGCTCAGTCCTCTGTGGCGGAACCACAAATGAGACGCGTTTGGAGAGAAAGTTCAAGCCAGCTAATGAAGGGTGTTTCAGGTGACTCTCATGCGCAGACCTCAGCGGACAGGATGTAGGTTAGAGTGAGCTGAGCGGCTCGGTGTAGGAGTGTTGAGTGCTATGCCACTGACACAGAAGGTGAGATACCGGGTGTTAGAAGACATTTAGGTTTGGCCTTGGAGTTGAGCTGAACCCTTCGACACGCCCAGGATTGGGACACTATGCAATGATGTGATCCATGAAGCTCGTATTGTGTTCAAACAGAATGTAGCTGACAGATTCTCCGGATGATAATTGATTAGTATTGTCGAGACGTTGAGATGGATGGACGATCTTGGCCGGGATGCCAACGCTCTCCTGTAGCCAAACTGTTACGTCAGCGAGTTCATGCCACGACACATATAAAAAGAAATAAAGCCTAAATGTTTTAACTTTAAATTCATCAAGCATCAGGTCTTCTCAATCTGCGCACCAATGTCTGTAACTTCAACATGATTCTAAAAGAAAAACATTATATATTCTCTATAGACTAAAGTTCTCAGACCAGCACATTACTAAACCGTGCTACACAGAGACACAGGCGATGGCGGTGTGGGGGTTTGCAACGTAGCTGTGTCTTCTAACAGGAAGTAAGGTTAAAAAGTCTGCCATCCAGTGGTCGAATATAATAAAGGGCACAAAGAGGTAGGGTTAAATTACAGAGATTTCACTTATAATGTGACAAACTTACATTATCTCATGTATAATTATCACAAGAATAAATAACAAACCATCAATCTAACTAACAAATAAATCCTGTCATACACAAATACTATTCATATGTTCTATACACTAATATACAGTTTGGTGCAATGCATAGATAGATAGATGGATAGACTTCAGTGCATGCACCATGATGTTCATTGTTTTAATTATACAGTTTGTAATGTTTTTAACCTACAGTATTCACACAAACAGTAACAAATAGCAAACATACATTGGGATTCAATAAATATTAAGTTTTTTAATTAAATGTCTTGATGTTCGCCAATTAACCTAATCTGCATGTCACGGGACTGTGGGAGGAAACCTGAGACCCTGGAGGAAACCCACCACGCATGTGCAAACTTCATGAGCACAGAATCGAACCCCTGTGCTCACCACCATCCACCGTGTCGCCCAATTTACGGTCTTAAACATGTTAAATCGTTAGCAGGGAATAAAAAGGCAGCTTCTCCTCGACTCTCATCTCCTTAATTGGAGCAGGTGTTTGGAAGGCAGTGTGGAGGATCTGATTTAACACGTGGAGTCTGAGCCAGCCCGAGTGCACTGAAGGAAAAGGAGCAAATACTCAGCTTTTCTGTAATAAAGAGATCTTAGTTTTCCTTTTCACTCAAATTAGGTTAAATTGTCAAGAGTGTCTCATGAAGGTCCAATTAATTTTTTTTAGCAAAGGAGAAAATAAAAGAAAAATAGAATGATTTTCACGAGTGGACTTTAGGACCCCAGTGTACATTCTAGTGAAGACTGATGAAACTACTACCTCCTGTATATGTGTATACAAGTATGTGCACCTACTGTACTGCACCATGTGGCTGCAGTGATTGTCCATTTCCTCCAGTCCAGGTCCACATGACTGTCTGTAGCCCTGCTGTTACTCCACCCACCACAGGACACACATCATTTGGGTGGTGGACTCTCAGTGGCTCATAAACTCCTGCTGGGTTGAAAGCACTCGGCCAACTCGAACTCTCCAGTCGTGGATAATTTTGCGACCCGCTTCACCACCACAATCGATGCTGGTTCTTAATACCAACGTCGTCTCAATATCATCTACCAAGTCTTTCCAGGAAGCACAGCGTATTGCTTATCAGCCAAACCCACTTACATGAATGACATCATTTTGATCTTCTGCGGTTGTACCAGATGGACTCGTGGTGGTACCTGATCCTCCTGAACACTAGAGGACAGACATACACATGTTGTTTTTGCATTTATTTACTGTATATCTGCTCTGTTAAAGGTAAATACAGGACTGTAGTGACAGATATTTATTCTCTGCAACATCATTTCTGTCACCAGGGCATTTGTTTCAAATGAATTATGATTCATACAACATAAATAGACATTAACATTTGACATTTTATTTCATGACATCATATTTTATGACATCATACTTGCTGCACATCCTTCTCCATTCTTCTGTAATAAATATATATATATATAGTTAATATTAATGCTTCCATATTCTCTCATTTAAAAATGTTTTAGCCACGAATACACCTCCGCTTCGGCAATCAAAAGTCCGGGTTTGACTTGAACGGACCTTATATAAAGTGTTTCATAAATATATTTTTGTTTTATACAGCCCCGTTATCATAAACAATTGATTGTTCATTCCAGCTGTTTTTGACATATCCTCACGCCTCTAACTCTGGTGTGTTTGTTCAGATCCCGTGTAGCGCTGATGTACTAATGTTCACAATCACAGTCGCCCTTCACTCTTTTGTTACAGTTTTTCATCTCTCTTTTTTTTCCTGGTTTAACGTTTGCCAATTGTGACAGTATTTCTCTCTGCCAGCTGTTCAGTGGCCTCTGCTGTTGTGGAGCAATCAGAATTCCCATCTATTTTATGGAAATGCATCTCTAGTTAACTATATAAGGCTTCCTGCTGAATAACAAATGCTCGTCTAAGGTCGATTGTATTGGGCTTTCTTCTTCTAGAAACGGCTATAATAATGAGGTTAGGCCTGATTGTAGGTTTGAGGGAACAAAAAAAAAGACAATCTGTTTTTTTTTTTTCTCAAAACAGTGAATAGGACATTAAATGTTGAGGGAAAACGAATGTGGAGATTACTATAGAGGTAGTAAAGGAGTAAAAGATAGACATAGTAAAAAAAAGAGGGAAAGAGAGAGAGAGAGAGAGAGAGTGAGAGAGAGAGAGTGAGGGGGAGAGAGTGAGGGGGAGAGATGTGGAAACAAGCACCCATGTGGGCAAACTCAGAGGCCAAATATAGCCTACAGAAATGAACACAATAGATAAGGCTCAGTGTTCTTACGGGAGTTGTTAGAGATATTTCTGCAACCAAGTGCGATCCTGTTCATGATAATTTTTTGCAATAGGCAGTGGTTAGTGCGAGCCAGAGGTGTTGGTACACCACACTAGCCTTTGCTGATGAGCCGAGTTTCCACGGAATGCCAGTTCCCAGGGACAGAACCCTGTCATATGGGTATTGGATGGATGGATGGATGAGTAATGGATCAGATGACCAGGTAATCAGACACTTGGTGTCCATGCCTGAAGCTGGAGATCCGTTCACAAATACCTAGAGATCCACAAATGTTTGAGAGCATCCTCTCAATTAAGGGCCTCATACACAAAAGCAAGTGGAGGTTAAATTTTCTCATGGGCAGCCTGAAACAATTCTCAGGTTAGTGCACATGAGGCTCCCTTGAACAGGATTTTAAATAAATAAATAAATAATAATCGCAGGGCATATCTCTTGAAGAAAAGAATTGAAAAAATACAGTTTTGACATCAATATGTACAGGACCATCTGCCTTAGAGGAGCGCAAATCCTTGAACAACATCTGATGTGTTGAAAGATGTATTACCCTTATGTTCAAAGCTGTACCTCCGGAAAACCGTCAACCTGGCCTCGATTTGTTCTCTTCCTTTTACTGCAAAACCGCAGGTGTCCAAAATGGGTAAATCTATTCATAACATTAAACGTCCCAGTATACAATATATAATATGTAATGCAGTATAATACTGAAAGAGGCATCATTCCCAATCAAGCTCTAAAAAGTCACTTATCCTCGGGAAAGACTCGATTAAACCTCTAAAATCAATCTTCACCCTAACCTCCGCGTCTCTGATGTTTCAATTTTCCTTCCATTGAATTTTATTTCATCTTTATGTACACACCAGGAATGTTTATCAGCTTCTGTAAATAAGACCGATCTGGACTCGATGATCTGGACTCTGTTTTCGATGAGCAAACACTGAGAATAACAATGAACCTCAATAAATAGCTTCTTTATTGACTGGAGCAGAAATATTTTAAAAAGGAAATATTATTTTAATATCTGACCCATCATAGTATAACTTATTATGGTCGAGGAAACATACACACATACAGTACATATCCAGACATCAGGATGCCAGACATCGCACGGCATGGTGCACACACTCGCGGTATTTACACCTCGATGGCAATTTCTTTGAACATCGCTTAGAAACCAGGAAAGCAGAGAACCCTGAGAAAGGCCGCGTGTACACCCGGGTGTCCGTAAACACCGGGCCAGTGTCAGTGTGTATCAGTGTATTAACTCTGTCTTATTCTTACAGAATTCAGAAATATAGACGTGCACGGGGAAACAGGAATACCTGAATGTAGTTGGGATCTGAGGAATGCTCAAGACAGACTGTGTACAGAGTGTCTCAAAGGCCTGTTGACATTTAGCTTACAACATCAGAGAAAGAGAAGACAGGAGAGCATGTCCTTCACTCTTCTAATGTAATCTGCGGTACTCCCAGTCTGTCTGTCATTATGCTAATGTACTCACTGCAGCACGGGGAGACAGAGCATGGATCAATACGCTATTATTAATATTATTAGTTAAGTGCAATTGATTTAGCTAAGAATGCCAGAAAGGGATAGCATGCGTTTCATATCAGCTTTCTCTTCTCTTTGTTAAACTCAAGAATAAAAGAGATGAACGGAATCAAACGGTACACAGAGGGAAGCGAACCCGTGCATTATTTTTTTAAAACATTTTGGGTCAAGAAAAAAAAATAAAAAGTTAAAGGAGTGTTGTTTAAAAATGACGTTTGCCTGTGAGCTCAACAAGGCATAAATCAGTGCTTAAGCATGTGCAAAATTAAGAGCATGCGGAAAAGTCAAACTGACAGAAAGAACTGACGTTGGCAATTAATGCCGCCGAGCATTCATAATTAAAATGTACCTGCAGGATGGTTCCTGTAATAATAATCATTTTAGGCTAAAGTGTTTGACCATGAATGAATGAAGCAATTGTTCACGCCATCAAATGTAGTAAAAGAGAAGAACATCTCAGTAGCCGCACTATCACGTCTGGGAGAAAGCCATGTCTGAGTCTGGCAGGCTGTTACAGTACAGTGGACGCGCACGGCGGGGCTTCAGTCACAGATTAGCACATTTTCTGCACTGATTCATGACTGCTTTCAGGAAGCTGCGTCTTTGCTCTAATGTGCCCTGATACATCTGCACTGAATTTTATACACATTTTACTCATTTTGCCATATTGCCCAACAAAATGTTCACCTGTGCGCAAACCGTCTGCAAAATATTTTAGAGCGTGATAACGAATGGTGTATAAAGAGTGTAGAGGTGGATAGAGAATATATCATGATGTTAACACACTGTCTATGCGAGGTGGCTTGGAATAGTTTTCACACCCCTGATCACTACATATTTCAGTGTTACTGGACATCCTGGATTTAACTGGGATTGTTTTATAACACAGCCTAAAAGCTCATACTGTACGTGGCAGAATATCCATATAATTACTCGAATTGTGTGCTGACTAACATCAGTCGCTGAGGTCTGGTGGAGGCAGAGACATCGACAAGCTCAGGGTTATAAGATTCATTCATTCTGTTTTCTAAACCATTTATTCTGTTCAGGTCTGTGGGAAGCCTGGAGCCTGGAGCCTTCTCACAGTGACAACACACACACACACACACACACACACACACACACACACACAGAACCAAGGCGGGAATTGAACCCTGGACCCTAAGGTGAGGGTGATTATATATATATATAGATCATGTGACACTTTCACACCAACATACAAATTCAAATACTTACACAAAAACATTTAACATCCTTTTTGTGATACTACAAAAGTTAAATGGTTGAATGCTTATGCAAACCACTGCAAAGTTCTTTCATATTCTTTGTAATAAGAGGACGATAAGTTCATATGAGAGTCATTTTTCACACGGACACACACGCACACAAAAAACTGTCAGAAAGTTTTATTTAAATAATCTGCAAGGATTTTCAAAATGCATGAAGTCGAGTCGAGGCTTAAACATGAAACATGAAAAGATCGGACCGGCTGAAATGCAAAGTGCACACCGTAGTCTTGTGTGTTTTTTGCTCACATCATAAACACTTTCACATCGAGCTGCATCAGAGGCAAACACACAAAGCAGGCTCTCTATGCAGGGGAAACTAGACAACAATGGTTTTTATCTTACAGATCTAACAAGAAGCACACACACACACACAGACACACACACACAGACACACACACACAGACACACACACACAGACACACACACACAGACACACACACAGACACACACACACAGACACACACACACACAGACACACACACAGACACACACACACAGACACACACACACAGACACACACACACAGACACACACACAGACACACACACACAGACACGCAACCGAGTCAAATGCGGTTGATGAAATGCATCTTATGCATGGAGTGGGTAAATAATATCTATGACGCTTGTAGTGTTACCGCTAAGGAATTATCTCATAACTTCAAGCTGATGAAAGGCGATAGATCACGTTACAGGCTTGAGTAAGAATGCAGGTCACACGGATTGTTCATGCAGCACATCACTGCGCTATACAGTAATAACAATTAAACTGGCACAGGACGTCCTGTTGGCCGGTCTCTCTATTCAATACCGCTCTCAGGGACGATCTGATCATTCTGATTCATAAACATTCACATTTCATCTTACAAACTTAAATAATTCTTTTGATTGTGTGAAGCTGCTTTGTGAAAATCACAGCTGTTAAAAGCGCTATACAAATAAAATTAAATAAAGACATGAAATAATAAACCCAAGCTGTATGTGATTTACAGTGGAGACCATTTTCTTGTATCACACGAGAGGGAGTGCTGTTGTACTGAATATCAGCACGGAAGTGATGCTGTGATGTGAAGACATCACAGCCATACTGATATCCAGCACAACAGCACTCCCTCTTGTGTGATATTGCTTTAATATATCCAATCCACAAACACTGTTGATTATCAATAGATTGTGATTTGATTCTTTATTTAAATAGTTATTTAGTTTTTAGGATTTTACCAATAACGTTCCACTCCTGGAGGAACTAACTAACCCCGATTGGTGGTGCTGGAGATCGACAGTTAGCAAATGACAGTTAAACTCTTGTAGCTGAAAGGTGAGAAGAATAAACCACGGAGGCGGTGGACAGTCCTGAGAAACTTTATTTTATTTTATACCTGGCAAAAGTTTGGACACCTTCTAAGTCAGTTGTGATATTTTCTACATTCTAGAACAATACTGGAGATTACAAAACTAACAAATACTGTAACACACATGGCATTAGATAAATAAGTAACATCAGTAACAGTCGGATGTTATTCTAAGACATGAAGTTCGGCTGTTCTGGAACAGTTACAAGAACAGTATTGTGTCGAGTGTGTTTGTAAACCCCATCGAGCTCCATGATGAAACTGTCTCTCATGAAGACCTTCCCAGGAAAGCGAGAGCAAAACTTACTGCTGTAGAGGAGAAGTTCATTTAGAGTCACCAGCCTCAGAAATCACCAATTAACAACCAGCACCTCAGATTAGAGCCGTTATGAAGTATTTTGGACGCCTTCAACTTTTGACTATAATGTATTTCCACATCTTCTGCTTTAGACTATCAGATAACTTTTGGATTTTCGGGGTTGAATCTCAAATAGTGTTAAATGGAAAGCTAGTGCACTATGCAGGGTGTAATAACTATCTTTGTGATGATGTCACATCTGTGTAACTGATGGTCATGGACTGATGTGCTGGTTAACTTATTCTTTAATAGAGAACCTCGAACTGATGTGGATAAAAACTGCTCTCTTTAGGATCATATTCTGCAGTCTTTGTTGCTATTTCTATCATCTTAAGGTCAAGAGCCTCTTTTGTAGACTTGCCCTGAATTCTACAAGTGCCCGATGCTGCTCGTTACGGCCGGCTGAGATCATTCAGCATCTGTTTAATGCTGCTCCACTCCAGCACTTTGTAGGTCTTGTTACAATGTGCTGCTCCACTTTAGTTTAGTTTAGACAAATTAACCATTTCATGTCAGGAGGTTCTTATGGGTGTTTGACTCTTTTGAAACCTCCTGATTTTAATTTGCACACACTGAATCTGTTACGGGTACTGTTTGCGGGACGAAAGAGAGGCATAGTAGCAGAGGTGAAGTGAACAGAAATCTTTATTGAAAACAAAACAGGGAACAAACGGAGCAGAACATGAACTTAAACCCAGGATAAACTAAACATGGAGCTACACAGACTAGGGGTTACAAAGAGACTGAGAGACAGACAGGCTAGGAGACAGACAAAGGCCAGGAGACAGACAAAGACTAGGAGAGCACGGAGCCAGGAGAACATGGAGCCAGGAGAACACACAGAACTAGAAGAACACAAAACAAGGAGAACACAGAACAAGGAGAACACAGAACAAGGAGAACACAGAGTAGACAACTAACCAGAACAAACAGTAACCCTAGACGAACAGATGCAAGACAAAGACTTCACAGAACTCAGGAACATTTATAACAAAGACTAATGAGCAACCTCAGTTCAGGTGAGCGCCACATCACCTGACCGAGGTGCATTCTGGGGATTTGAGTCCACCAAAACTACAAATGAAAACAAAAGACAAAATGGAGTCTGTGGGCGCTTTGGCGCCCTCTGGTGGTATCCCCTGACATTACCCCCCTCCCCACAGCGCGACAACGGAGCGCCCAACGGAGGTCCAGGACAGCCCGCCCAAGGTCCTATGTCGGCTCTGCCGACCGTGAGGCTGCAGTACCCATCCCTTGGGCGAGGTGGAAGGGTGGGTAAGGGTGGGTTGCCACCGAGGTCGGGCGGCGGGGGAAACACAGCGTCCACGAACCCGTGCGGAGGCGGCAGGAGCACGGCGTCCACGAACCCGTGCGGAGGCGCAGGCAGCTCGCTGTCCACCTCGATGCAGGGCGGCGGCGGCGGAGGCAGCTCGCTGTCCACCTCGATGCAGGACGGCGGCGGCGGAGGCAGCTCGCTGTCCACCTCGATGCAGGACGGCGGAGGCGGAGGCAGCTCGCTGTCCACCTCGATGCAGGACGGCGGAGGCGGAGGCAGCTCGCTGTCCTCCTCGATGCAGGACGGCGGCTGCGGAGGCAGCTCGCTGTCCTCCTCGATGCAGGACGGCGGCGGCGGAGGCAGCTCGCTGTCCACTTCGGGCAACCCTGGAGGGTCTGGGCCTCCACTGAGGCTGGCTGGAGGGTCTGGGCCTCCACTGAGGCTGGCTGGAGGGTCTGGGCCTCCACTGAGGCTGGCTGGAGACTGGGTGCTGGCCTTGACGTCAGCTGGCTCTTTGTTGACCTTGGCCAGCTGTTCCTTCACCAATGCCCCCAGCTCCAGCAGGGTTTGCATTTGACCCCGATCTCCCATCAAGCGACAACTGTTTATCTGCTGGATCAGCACCCCGGCTAGTTGGTGGAGCCCCAGCCTCCGTTGTTGAAGCTCCACATGATCAACCCTCTGAACACCAGCAGACACATGTTCGCCCTCTCCAGCTTCTCTCTGAGGCGCTCCACCGCCAGTCGCTCCGGCGCGCCCCAAGTTGTTCCGCCGGATGGCAAGCTGACTCCCCAACAAGGTCGCTTGCCCCGGCGTCACAGTCACAGCCCCCCCCAAAAAAATTTCCCGGGGAGGCACCTCTGCTATACCACTTTTAGGGTCTTGCATTCTGTTACGGGTACTGTGGAGCCAGGAGAACACACAGATCTAGAAGAACACAGAACAAGGAGAACACAGAGTAGACAACTAACCAGAACAAACAGTAACCCTAGACGAACAGATGCAAGACAAAGACTTCACAGAACTCAGGAACATTTATAACAAAGACTAATGAGCAAACCACAGTTCAGGTGAGCGCCACATCACCTGACCGAGGTGCATTCTGGGGATTTGAGTCCACCAAAACTACAAATGAAAACAAAAGACAAAATGGAGTCTGTGGGCGCTTTGGCGCCCTCTGGTGGTATCCCCTGACAGAATTTTGGGCCAGATGTAGAGAATTTTTAATTTAATTGACCTAATTGCTCACAGAGAGGATGCAGGTGCAGATTCCACTTTATTAAACATAAATAAGTGCACACTCAAACGGAACCAAACAAATGTGCTACAGCTATGAATTATCTACATGTATGAACATAAGTAACTAACACAAGACGTACTGAGGATCCGGGGATTTCAATGGCTTAATAAGACGTAAATAAGACACGTGTTCAATGTGCTTAGGAGCTAAACTTAAAATATGTGACTGTTGGGAAGCATATTTTATAGCAGTATTTTGCTGGACTATGGTCAACATGGTCAACCTTTGCAGTAGGTTCATCACAGTACCCCCCCATCACAGTACCCCTCCCATCACAGTACCCCCCCCATCACAGTACCCCTCCCATCACAGTACCCCTCCCATCACAGTACCCCTCCCATCACAGTACCCCTCCCATCACAGTACCCCCCCCCCATCACAGTACGCCTCCCATCACAGTACCCCTCCCATCACAGTACCCCCCCCCCCATCACAGTACCCCCCCATCACAGTACCCCCCCCCCCCCCCATCACAGTACCCCTGTCGTAACAGTTGCCTCCTGACACCCACTTGGAGTCTGGAGGGTATCCTGGACCATTTGAAAGTGCGGTTCAGGCCATTCAAAGTCAGAGACGAAGCGATGCACATGTGAAGCAGAAGGGACGGATGACACCCCTGGCATGGTGAGAAGAGGGCAAAGCTCTGCAGAGGTATAGGGAGGTACAGTAGAGCAGAGCAGAGATCCCTTCTTCTCTGTGCTTGGTGACGTTTCTATATCGGTGGTGGGGCAACAAGATGGGGTGACATCAATCCAAGTGATGGCACAATCCAAGATGGCTTCCTCTGCTGAACAGGGTGGGTAATCCGAGACCTCGTCCGGCGTCAGGAGCTATGCTGGGCTGGACACAGGGCCCACTCCTTGTCTTCTGCCTCGGGTGTCTCTGGTAAACCGCTATCAGTGCTTGGTGACATGGCTACATCGACGCATTGGTCACCTCTTTGGCTTCAAGCTTTTTTTCGCTGTTGTCACGTCACTGTTAGCGCTCGGACGCATCACCTCAGCCAACACACTGTAGATGATCAGTGGTTAAATAAAACACGTGTATGTCATGTGCTCAGTCTTGGCCCAGCGTCTTCCTGGCACTTCCGTGACACTGACGGTCAAACCGCAGTCTGGACAAAAATAATAAAATAGAGCAAATGTCTTAAAATGAGTTGATCAGATGAAAACAATGGTGTGAAATCATGGTCTCACGTGTTGAGCACGGCTGAGCATAGCTTCCTGGTGAATTAACCGTTCTTAGGCAATGCAAAGTGTGTTTCGGACCGTATACAAAATTCAGGGGCTGTTGACTGATTGCGGGTCCATGTCTAGACCTTTCATTTCACCTTGGGAAGTGTTATCTGTACCATAACAAAGCTATGAGTAGCACACACTGAACTCTGCAGGGGTTCCCGTGGTTCATTTCTTCCCATTTCAGGAGGCACCCTGACCTGCATCAGCAATACCTCCGGCATCACAAGGTGAGCTCTCGCTTGTCCTCTCACTGCGTGGGGCTTGAACCAAAAAGAAGGAGCTCCTTCAGGTTTCACGGAGAGAAAAGAAGATGTCAGGGAAAACAACCTACTTCCTGGCATGAGAATCAGCTTCGAACTGCCTAAGCCTCTAATGTCATTATATACAATGTGCCGTATCTCTGTGTGTGCACATTTAAGTTTCGGTGACGAGGCGGCTTGTTTGCTTACAACCTTATTTTACTGCTGAGGGACTGAATTTTCTTTGTGCTTCACTGATCTGAGTCTGTAAAGAGAGATTGAGGAAGGCTCCTGCTTGTCATGAAGACATTTATCCTTAAGTTTTGTAAACCCTTGAAAGTCTCCCACCTCTGGGTGATGTCTAATGACATTCATATTAGCTCAGTGTCTGTTAATTAATACCGAGTAAACAGCCTGAGAGATTTGGCTCAATAGAAAATGATGTTTGCATCGTACACAGGCAAACCGCCAGCGTTGAATTAACAGCTACTGTATCGAATTATTGCTTGACGTCTTCAGCTTACCGGACTCGCATAAACACCGCGAGCTTTAATACAGCTAATTAATTTCAGCAGCTGGAGAAAGTGTGAGACGTTTCTATTTTTTCTTTCTCTCACACAGCCGCACTTTGAGGATTCAATCAGAGAAAGCGTTAAAGGAGCTCGACATACTGAACGTTTCTACAGCCGAGCTCCAGATGTCACCTGACGAGCATGCACTTTGCAGATGTGCTTTGATTCCTCATCATATCATTAGTGACCACTATCACTAGTGGTCTAAACCTCAGAGCACACATCTGTCAGACACTGTATTTTACCCAAACATTGAATCCTCATTTGAAGTCCAGGAGATTTATGGAGTGATTGACCTGGTAAACACGCACACGCACACACACACACGCACACACACACATGGAGCGGACTTGTCTTATGATTCCAGGGAGAACTCTGAGACATTCTCCTTCAGACTTAATTATACTTTCCAGTGCTTTGTCTGATAACTCTCTAATTCCCGGGACAACTGACTGAATTGTGTGCCTGATAAATTTTTATCAGACATAAATGAGCCGGTCAGGGTGACTTTCTGCTTGTACCTTCTGACGTTACGTTAGTAATGAGCAGGTTTCTCTCTCACGCACACACACACACACACACACACACTGTGTCTTAAAGGGGTCTTCTTTTGGATCCTTTCTTTGAGATGGATAATGATTCCTGTCTTCAAATGGGCTTTGATATGGAACGTTTTCTGAAAAGGAAACCTTCTGTCTTAGACTTTTACACAATCCACAGAAAAATCCAGTTTGGTTTGAAGAGATTTCGAAACACAAGCCGAGCCGGTGAACCTGGCGGAACAGGCCTTCCCAAACTAGAGGTCATGACCTGCTCGCTCGATTCACAAGAAACTCAGAATCTACTCTTGTTTTTCTGCTTTAAGTTGTTTTATTATTAATCCTGCAGACTGATTTTGTGTGCTAACATTGTGAAACGCTAGCTGGAGTCACGTTTAAATGTGTCTTATCCCAGCACACATTTGGACATCTGATGACCCTTTGACGCGTCCCGTCAGGGTTAAAAAATGAAAAAAATGTCAAATTAAAATGAAAGTTGAACCGATGTGTTTGACATTATCTGATTCACAACAGCTGTCATTAACGCTCATCAAACGTCCAGATGTTTTCTGTTGAACAACACTTACTGTAGCTAAAAGTCAAAGTAACAGCTACACATGCAGCCCCAGACATCTGTAGACGTGTACACATGTATCTGAAGGCATTTTTAGGAAATGCATTATACGTGTCACATATTGTTTACCGATCAATGGCGTCCGAGGACACGACGCCGTGGTCGGCCCAGTGTTTGCCGGGATGTTGTTTAAATGAATGGAGTATCTGCTGCTGTTGTCTTTTCCCTTCTCCTGACCTGCTGCACTATTGTTCAGAGTTTCCTGGTTCGACGCGCGGATCCTTACAGCAATCACAATTACGGCAGAAAGTTTTAAAGAGACGTTGAGCCCGTCAGTGTGTTTCACATCAGGGTAGATGAAGTCACTAAACATTTTTCAGTTTGACTCGCAAACCAGATGAACAGGGATGTTGTAGCACTGGAGTGCCATGTAGTGTCAGGTCACGTGTCAAGTCCAAACCAGACGCCTCTACTTAGCGTCGCGCCGTATCACATCACCCTCCAACACACCATGCCATAGATCCCACTGCAGTGAGAGGGCAGCACAGTGATCATTCCTCCGACTTTCAGTCACTTACAGTACACACACACATACAGTATACATGTTACTAAAACATTCAGGTTACTCTGGATGTTACTGCAGGTCTGAGTAATGACAAAAAAAAAAAAAAAAAAAAGTCGCAAAGCTTAAGCTTTCAAAAAAAATCTGTTAAAGGTTATTTCTTCAAAAAGTTTGGAAACCCTTGCGGTAGAATATTTTTACAGCCTTGTAAGTTACGATAACACCTGTGTTGGAGCATCAGTAGCAATGTACATCTACATCTAGGCATTTGGCAGACGCCCTTATCCAGAGCGACTTACATTTTTTTATCTCATTATACATCTGAGCAGTTGGGGTTAAGGGCCTTGCTCAAGGGCCCAACAGGGACAACTTGGTGGTAGTGGGACTTGAACCAGGGACCTTCCGAACCGTAGTCCAATGCCTTAACCACTGTGCTACCCATGTAGCACTTTGACCAAGATCAAGAGCTTTCAGCACAGTAGCAGTGTTCATTTAGAGGCAAAGTGAAAACGAATTGTGCTGCTAGATGTAACATTTAATTCAAATAGTATACAGGAGGGTAAGAGCTTGCACTTGGGTCTTTGCTACAACAGAAACCACGTGTTGTTGGTCTTTTGGCTTCTCCCGTCGAGGGGTCGCCAAAGCAGACCATCCAACTCGGCACAGCTTTTACATGGCATTCCCTTCCTACACAACCCTCCCATCTTATCCAGGCTCTGGACCGGCAGCTCTGGACCGGCACTGCCTCCACTGGCTGGGGTTTGCGTGGGAATTGAACCAGAGGCTTCCGCACGGCAGGCGAGAAACCAACCCCCGAGCCACCAATGTCCAAATCTCCTAATTCTTCATGTAATGTTTAAGGTTTAAACATAGAAATGGTGCGTTTATAATGTACTGAAAAAGTGTTGGCTGTGCAGACCTTCCACATACTGTAAATCCACTCTCACTTTTATATACAATATTTTGTATCTATGCTATATGGTAACTGTAGATTTGTGTGTTTTTTTATTATTATTATTATTATTATTATTATTATTATTATTATTATTTAATTCTAACTATAGTATCTGCTAAGCAGCCAGGTATGTTTGCCAACTCGTTGATGAACAACACGGCTTCAGACACGCTTTCCTGGAGTGATATTTTGCATGCTATGTAAAACAGGGGTGTAGATCTGAGTCCTGAGCTCGACAGACCTCATTTAACAAACCTGATTTAACTAATTATCAAGGCCGAAGTTTGTGTTTTAGAAAAAGGGAAAGTAGAAATCTCTGTGTGGTACTGCGGCCCTACACCCCCGGTTTAAACAGTATGCGAAACATCGTTAGCAGAAAAGTGCATCTGAAGTCTCAGCATTCGTCACATAGTAGCTGAGGTTAGGAGGATGATTTAGCAATGCACAGTCAGTGTAACAGTAAAGAAGAATACAAATATTCAATTCTCTAATTACAGAAATACAAACCGAGATGCCTACTGGGGTAATCAGGTTTGTGTGGATGGTGGAAGTGAATGATGTGGTTGCCATTATTGTTACATTTATTTATTTATATTGTGCTAGAATATATATAACAAAGTGAAAAACAGTTAGTTCCGGTCGACTACAACGTGCTTTAGTGCTTAAATTTAGTACAACTGCACTGGGAATTTCAGCTTTTGTTTTTTCCCCCCCATGGTTAATTTTTTCGTGAATATAACTTTTATAAAAATAAAGATGGAAAGTAAGAAGAGAATCTGATTTCACTAGATGCACCGTGGCACCCATGCAGCGGGAATGTAAAAATCATTGTGAGCTAATTAGCCAGCTACCTGACAGGCTATCAAGGAGCTTATTCAGGACCTGTTTTCATTTATGGAGCAAAAATAAGTATCAGTGGATATGTGGAGTTTGCATGTTCTCCTTATGCTTTGTGGGTTTCCTCTCGGTGCTCCAGTTTCCTCCCACAGTCCAAAGACATGCAGATGAGGCTAATTGGCGTTCCCAATTTCCCCTGGGACACGCTTCAGACTCCAGGCGTCAGGCTTCCCACAACCGGAGAGAGGATAAGCGATATATAGAGAACGAATGGGGAAGAGTTCAAAACAAACCATACTTGTCTTTTTCTAATAGTCTTATTCTGTCATGGATTTTAACATTTAATGTGCTAGTTTTTCTTTTTTCTTTTTTGTATTTCAGGATTGCTCTGTCTGACTTTGGTCTTGAATGCTTCCTGGTTGTGACTAATCTTTCTCAGAACGTTGAACTCCAAATTGTTTGGAAATGGTTGTACAGCGGTACCTCGTCCTATAAGGGCCACGCCTCTGAAAACTGCATCAGCATGAGAAGCCTGTCCGGCACACGAGCGACCGAGCCGAACCGAACCGAACCGAACCGAACGCTGCTGACTAAACTGTGAAAACAGCCAGTGGGATCTTGATCATTGTGTCAGTGGAAAGCCAAGCTAATTTCAGTGTTTTTTTTTGCAAGATTTTGTGCAAGATTTAGTGAAGACGTACATGTAGCAAGAGGAAAAGGGAGCCGCTTTCAGTTCGGTTATTAAAGCGCCAGCGCCGAGAGGAATCATAGATTGGGGTTTAATGTCTACTTATTTCATATTTTACTTCATTTACATGCCTTTTCTAAATGTCTTGATTGTTTTTATATACAAACATATGATTATAGTGTTGGAAATGAGTAATATTGGTCATATTTTTGGGTGGCTGAACGGATTATCTGCATTTACATTATTTCCTACGGGACAAAGCGTTTCATGATCTCTCCTTAAGAACTCGTCTCCGGAGTGGATCAGGGTCGCATGCCGAGGCTCCGCTGTATAAGCCTTTAATAAGATTGATGTGACCCCAACAGTTGCTTCTTTATTGCCATAGAGACTATTGCTCTTGTCTTTCACTCTCTTCATTGTGTTAACACACACCTGAATGCTCCACACTAGCAAACTGCCCAAACTTTGGCTGATGATCAGCTAATCTGGGGCTGATCATTAACAGCGCCGGGCTGCAACTCAACCCTGTGGAAGCACTAAGGGGTTAATTAGCACTAACTTTTAAACAGAACTGTATTTCTTCACTTTTTTCCCCCCCAAAAAAACTTATCAGACATCACGGATGTTTATATGACAACAGGTATGTTTTGATGCTTAATTTTTGCTCCTCAAATGTTTCCAGAACCTTCTGTCGTACCAAATGCCACGACTGCCTAATTCCCCCAACCCTGACGTACCTGTATTTTATACAATGTGTTTTGTGCAAACGTGCCAAGCCCGGCCTGGTGAGTGCTCGTGCTTCACCCTCTTTATCCAAAACAATGCGCTCCCTTCACAGTCCACTGCAGGCCGGCCGGATCACGTGTTCCTCAATCAAGTTTCGGGATTAAGCGTCAAGATACACTGTCTTTACAGAACAGAATCCTCATTGTGGCAGGATTTGATCCTCCGTTACAGTCAACACAGGGGAATGGAGGATGGATGTAGTTTCTATGATGTGCCAAAGAGGGCAGTGTAGGGCCATGCATCATACAGTACAGCACATGAAGCATGTGTGTGTCTGTGTGTGTGTGTGTGTGTGTGTGTGTGTGCGTCCAGAAAGAGTGTAGCAGGTAGTTGCTCTACAGTATGTCTACAGTTTGTGGGTTAAAGCTGATAAGAATTGTAAATGAGCAACATTCATTTGTACATCTGAATTGTATTTATTTGTTTAAGTTATTAATATGAGAAATGTTGCATAATTGTTCATCTGCGAGTTTAACAGACAGAAACAGCATGCAGTCGTTCAAGTTTAGATGCATATCAGGTTTTTTTATAGAAAACTTTTCCAGAGGCATGAGTCTCAGATTCAGTCACACTCGTACCAGCCAAGTCTGAAACCCACTAAGCGAAAGGGCACGAGGCAACATGCTGGCACTGCTGGTTTGGTTGTATTGAATCCAGATCAGTGTGTCGCTCTCAGCAGTGGCTTCCAGCTCCCCGTGTGGATGACAGAGCCTTTGCCTCTGCTGAGGGTTTTTTTTTTTTTTACTCGAACCGCACAGTGTGTTGGCAAGGAGACAAGCAGTCACATCTTCTAATGAGTAATAGTGGCTCGAGAGAGAGAGAGAGTGAGAGAGAGAGAGAGAGAGGTTTTAAAACTGGGATGTAAATGAAACATGTGTCTTGCCATCACACATCTGTTCTTGGGAAAACGGTTACGTCTGACATGTGACGATCCTGGTATGGAACGATGGCATCAGGTTTCGTGCAGAAAGAAAAGAAATTTCCAATACAAGACCATTGTGTTTGTGCGAAAAAGAAGAAGAAAAAAAATAAACATGGTTGGGAAATCAATTTTCCATCATTCCTCCCTCGAGGCAGTCCATAGAAATGCTTTTTGTTTTGAGAAAATGAAGATAAACACCAGTCTGTGATCTTTCTCCATTGTGATCGAGCCGATTACCGGTCAACATTTGGCACTCTTAGGTACGGCACTACTTTCTTTAATTTGAATCGTCTTTCCTCCAGGCCATTAACAAACCATAATAAATCATCCTCCGTCCAACAAGAAGGCCGTGGGTACGTCCACCAGGTCCAGGGCATGAATCCTGATTCTGACTGGCTTTATCACATTTTCCCTGATGTTCTTCCAGCACAGTGACAACAAAGCTGTACATGATCGATGCCTCCTTTTCATCTGATTGTGCTCCCGTCGCCGTGTCATCGGCACTCATGTTCAGATAAGGGAGGAGGGATGATTTATTGGTCGCTGTCAGAAAAGAGGCTCGCTTCTCTCCTAGACACACGGCACTCTCGGAGATGTATCTGTGGATGCGGTCAGAACAGACACCCAGTGACAGGCCTAAGGGTTGTGGAAATTGGAAACGGTCACAGTAAGCCTCTGCGTGTTAGCGCAAAGATGAAGCGGGAAACACTGCAGCTGTGCGTTTTTAAGAGAATTTAAACCGTCGACAGGAAACTTTGCATCTTTATTCCTGACGAAATTAAGTCGCGCTTGCGTAAGGCGACCCGGGATGTGGAATAAACAGGCCATTATACTAAATCTGTCAACTTTAGCCAGACTATGCTGAAAGCAGCAGATGATGAAAAGTGGATGGTGAGGAAGCAGGCACGCGTTATCATTCACCGCCGCGAGAGAAAACACGGGAGAACGTAATGCAACGCGTCTTCAGCTTCGATGCCACTGTTAACACACCGTAAAGACGTCTGCTGTCTGTGATCCATCACGGGCGACGTTACTTACGCAGGATCCCCGTGTCTGATGAGTCAGGCAGGCCTGAAACGTGGTCTGATGAATTACCCAAACACCATGCAACTAGTCAGATCGAATAGATCTCCGCGTCATTTCTCAGCAGATATTGCAGACTCAGGACAGCAGCTGGAGCTCTGTTCGGTCTAACAGGTTTCATCAGCATAAAACTGTTGTAACAAGAGCGTCTAAGCAACAGCGAGGAAGAAACTTCATGCACGGACTGTCTTCACGTAAACTTGGCGCCCGGTGTTGCAGCCTGGCGGTAAGAAAACTCAGGACATGTGAGAGGAATAACAAATCCTTCATACATAAACATTTCGGAAGAATTCGTAAAAATAACTTTGTACATTTCTCTTCATCTGCAATCTGTAATAAAAGTGTGAAGGGAAATGTCGTGTGTAGTGCAATTTGTCAGCTTGAGAAAAATGTACTGCTCTAAACCCAGAGAGAACAGTCGTTACAAACTGATTATTAAAATTACCCCGTGGACCTGCACATGGTTGTGGACCTGACCAGGCTCTCAACGCACGTCCTTATTGAGAATCAGTTTAGTGTATGTTGTACAGATACACTATAATACAGCCAAAAGTATGTGGACACCTGACCATCACACTGTGGCCTCCAGGGTCGAGGGTTCGATTCCCACCTACCGTGTGTAGAGTCTGCATGTTGGTGGGTTTGTAGTGTGTATGTGTGTCGTACGTTGAATTGGCACCCTGTCCAGGGTGAACCCCACCTTGTGCACTGGGATAGGCTCCAGGCCCCTTAGCGACCACCGACCTGGAACACCACGTGAACCCCTGACCTTCTCTCCCAATGTCAATCCCTGACCTCACGGATTCTGCAAAAACCTTTGCTTAAGCGAAACTTTCTTACATATAGCACACAATACTGTATATTAAAGAAAACTTTATTTATATTTTTATAATTGATGTTGAATGTTTTGTGACTTGCCCAGTGACTCTGGTGCTAATTTGTTGATTGGTGCTGTACAGTATTTTCTGTATTATTCCTGTGAGATGTTGTTTGCTGCTCTGTTGTTGCTAGAGCTGTTACAGTACAATAGAGTTTAAAGCCCTATTCGAATAGGATTAGTTTCTCAGAGGGATCTCTATAATACATTTTTTTACACGTCTCCGCAGTCAAAAAACTATCGCATCCATAAAACAGCCATAAAATACCCACTAGAGAGGTTTCTAGCAGGTTATATTTTCCCGGCTGTTCGTAGGCTCACGTGGCCAAATGATCCTGGTCCGGTCAGGGGGTCGAAAGGGCGCTGGAGTCGAGAGGCTGGAGCAAACACTGTTTCTTTGTTTTTCAGTATAGATTGAAATGAACGTCCAGTAAATGTCCATCTGAAAACACAACAAAACAATAATCACAACGTACACAAGAAAGATTATGATTTCATGACTCAGGAAGCGTTTGATGTCTGGTCGAGGGTCACTCATACATGCTGAGAGACTTAGCAGCAGACAAACATTTTTATTTTTCAACACATCTGTACCTTTAGAGAATGTCGCGTGCATGTGGGGCTGAAATGCTTGGTGACATTATTGCATTACCTACCCTGAAATATTTTAATGATTTTAATATTTTAATACCCTGAGTATTTAAAGAAACACCAAAATGGCTAACATAGATGGAAAAACACTTGCGATCGAACTCATTTACATTACAGCATTTGGCCGACATGCTTTTTTTTTTTTTTTTGGATTTTTCCCCGATTTTCTCCCTAATTTAGTCGTGTCCAATTCCTCCCCGTCACTAGGGGGCTCCCACATTAAGGCTACTACTACCACTCAGCCGGGAGGGCCGAAGACTATCACGTGTTTCCTCCGAACCACGTGACGCCAGCCGACCGCATCTTTTCGAACTGCTCGCTCGCGCACCGTTGGGGGCGGCGTAACACACTCGGAGGACGGCGCTATCCGCTCCCTCCGTTGCGCGAGCTCACAGACGCCCCTGATTGGCTGTAGAGCCGTGATTAATGTGGGAGCACCAAGTACCTCTCATCCCTCCCCTCTGAGAGAGCTCGGCCAATCAGCTCTCTCTAGACCTCCGGCTGCGAGAGGTTACAGCACCACCCGGGATTCGAACTAGCGATCTCCGGATGATAGGGCGAGCGCTTTAACCACTGCGCCACTCGGAGGCCTGTTTGGCCGACATGCTTATCCAGAGCAACTTTAATTTTTATCTCATCATCCAACTGAGCAGTTGAGGGTTAAGGGCCTCGCTCAAGGGCCCCACGGGGGCAACTTGGACCTTCCAAACCGTAGTCCAACACCATACGCACTGAGCTCCTCCTGACCTTCCTCGAACTCTACAGTAATAACAAAGAAATTACGGTAGAACCCATGTGAATTTACCCAATGCAAATGTAATCCTGTCCTAAGGCGTTTGAGGTGAAAGACAAAGAATAAAAGTGAATTGCATTTTTGTCTGTGTTTGTTTCTCAGCTATTTATTATCCCTACTTGTTTTTGTTTGTGTTTTTAATAGAAATGATAAGATGAGTACAATAAGATGATAAGGTAATTACGTCTATCTGCATTCTACCTCATGATTTAGCTAGGAACAGTTATAAAGCTTTAAAGCAATCTCCTGAAACGAGCTAACATCACCTAGGTAGCTAATTGACACTAATAATACTTCTTTTTAAAATTTGGTGCCGTCATGGTGATCATGTTA